>QVNX01017768.1:0-32585 GCA_014825495.1 Pseudomyrmex sp. PSW-54
CGTTTCAACTTATATTTAAGTCATCTTCAGTCGACAAAACATTAGAAAGATCAACACTTCAAAATTGATTAATATAAATTTAAATATATTCCATATATTTAGTTCCATATATTTATTATTTCCATATATTTACATTTATATTAATCAATTTTGAAGTGTTGATCTTTCTAATGTTTTGTCGACTGAAGATGACTTAAACTATAAGTTGAAACGTTTCGACACACACATCGTCTTTATTTTTGCACATAAGACCCTGCATCTGGTTCCTATTGGCCGTTTACTATACACATCCACGTAATTATAATAAAAAAATTGCTTAATGGAAGAAGAACACAAGACAACCGTTATGCACAGCTTTGCCGCAGAAGGCTCCGCTCATGCGTTTGATAGTCGATTGCAGTTAGAACAGATGCGAAGACAAACACTCGTCTCTCAAATAGCGTAAAAGCAGATTTCGCTCGTGGAAATAGAGGCGATGATAGGACGAAGCGTCGCGAGACGATAATCGAGTGTGTCGCGGAAGATCTCCGGTGTGCGCGTCATTGAGCTAGATAACATCGCCGCGCGAGCACTTCTTATTCTTGCGGCATGGTATAAGCTCGCGCGTCACGTCTCATGCGACAAATGCACGCGAAACGCAATAATCGTATTTGTAATCGTCTCGCTTCCGCCATTAGTGTCGGATGCTTCACGCACGAGACAGCCGAGTTCGCTTTCAGAGTTCGCACGAGCAAGTCAAGCACCGTCATCTATGGCACTCCAAGTCGCGAAAAAGACGCCTCTTCTCGTCTCGACGACCGTCCGAGAATCCGATCTTTTTTTTTTTTCTCTCCATCTTATCGCGTGCGTGCTTCCTGGTGCAGCAATTACGCACCGAGGATCGAGGTCGACTGTCTTCTGAAACTTCCGACGGTGTTTCTGAACAGTGTTTTTAAGCACTTTCTTTCAAGAGTAGTAAACTATATGTTCCTATATGTTCGTGCTGGCTTCCTATATTTAAAGTTTTTTTTTTTTTTTTATCACACATTCGTCTTGAAACTCAAAACACACACGTATTATTATTTAATGGTTGTGTAATCTCTCCATTACGTTTAAAGTGATCGCGCATTAAAATATTCACGCCGCGAAGTTAATTTACAACGTGTTCAATTTTTGCGCGCGAGCGATTGCTAATTTCAGCCGAAATGTGTTTTTTTTTTTCTTTTTTTTTTAATTTGAAGGTCAGTAAGGAAGAACGTCGACCATAAACTCGGCGATTCAGTATTAACGATACCTATTATTCTGTTGCTCGTGAATGCCACGGGAAGGCATTCCCATTGAATTCCGATAATTGCGCGACATACTTTTGCGAGATATTTTCTGACGCTTGTTTTTCGTTGAAACACACGACTCGCCAATTATTTCGGATATGCTTGGACCGTCACCGCTTGACGATGACAGTGTTATCATGCGGTATTATTATAAATATCCCGATACGCGCTCACGACAAGGATCGAGGGATTAAAAATGTATCCGACGCGTACATTAATTGCTCATCGACTCTTACATCTCGTTCTTGCTCGCTTCTCCGGCGCGCGTTGACGAGCTTTTGCTGAGCGAGCAGAGAATCCACGAGCAGGAATTCGAGCTTTTGCCTGGACCTCTACTTACTTGGGCTAAAGATTTTCGCGCGACCGCAATATTCGTAATTAAATCTCTTATCTGCGCCATCATCTGCGTCGTCTCTTCCTTACCGTAATTATCTCAAGAGTTATTTTATGCCGAATCTGACGATCAAACGAGACCTGACGCGTTTTTCTCCGTTCCGAGATTTACTTCAAATAAGTCGCGCTGACTTTCACCAGCCTCCTCTTTACTTGCGACGACGATCATATCGATTGAAATTCCAACTCAGGTTGGGATTTGAACGTCGCATTTAATACCAGAAGTCACTTTGGTATTTATTGATGTTTGATAGGATCAAGTCGAATACGGTCAGTGATGTACGTCGCGCGCGCATATCTCTCCGCAGCTCCTATCTTCATTACAAATTAGCCGGACGCGGCGCAAAAGCGACACGCACGATTTCAGAGAAGAATTCTTAGGTACACATACAGTACAAATGGACGTTTAAACCGGTAGTTATTGGAAAATTGATGATCGGCACGGATTTTGTACACGGGATGCGATCGAGGAATCGAAACTGGAAGCGAAGATCGATGCGTGCATCCATACGTGAGACGTGTGTGCGCCTTTGGACCCGAGTTCTCGGATAAACTTGATGCGTGTGTTGGTGTACACGTACGCGATCCGTCGAAAGAGATACTATCAGAGGTTCCCGAACTGTGCATCAATGTCACGTATAAAAAAATAATTTCTACTTTTTACCTAAAACTGGTCTCTCATCGTTTGACATGTAAATTTTGTTTTATTCACAGTAATGTCATTTAGATTTTTTTTTTGTTTTTGTTTTTGATACTCGAAATACACACAAGTGTTAAATATGTTTTTGAAAAATAACATGGTTTTCCTTTCGAACAAGTGTTGTGATTGTTCCATAGTAATGGATGGGCAATTCTTTAATAGTTGAACTCGCGATGGACAAATGTTAAATTGATGCTTTGAGTAACAAGTAATAGCTGAAAGGAGATTTCTCTACGATTTAAAAGCGATTCGACGTTTAGTTCTAATGAACAACGATCTACCATAATTACTTCTGAAGCGTGCACTTCGCGGAACACAGTCTTGGTTAGACGATTAGAAAATGATCCTTTAGCCGCGAGTATTAGCTTCGTAACCTTCCCGTATCATTATTCCCGTTTAACTTCTTTTTACTTTCCTCGCCACGATGTTGTTAGTAACTGTTTAACAGGCGCAAAAATTTAAGCAAATATGCACTTCAAGGTCTCTTCTCGCGGAGACCACATTGCGAAGCATCGAGGCGATCACTCATAGTCAATCGTGACTGCTCGAGCATTTCTCATTAGTGTCGATATTATTGACGATTATGAGAATGTCATGTGACATAATTAATTACTGGGAATCTCGATATATAAATAACCAGCGAATTAAGAATTTGAAGGCACAGTTTAAAACTAGTAATGAAATTTCACAGGTGATAAGAGTCGATCGCTGAATGTTTTGCTGAACAAATATATTTTAAATATACTTATATTTTAAGAGTGCAAATTCTTACACATTATTTTCGAATTGAAAATTTTCAATTCTTTAAATCCATATAGGATATATGCCAGATTTGCATCACGTATGTGAGATACCTAATTTTTTCTTCCCAATTAATTTAGAAATTATATTGCGAAAAAAACACCTCAGCCAGGAGTCGAACCTGGAATCTCCGGCTTTCCGTGCCAATGCCTTTCCTATTCGGCACGGAAAGCCGAAGATTCTAAGTTCTCGACTCCTGGCCGAGATGTTTTTTACACTCTTAAAATATAAGTATATTTAAAATATATTTATTTGCAAAACATCGGCTCTTATTAAAATTTCATTACTAGTTATAAATAACTAGCTCCTATGATTTAAAACGACAAATAGTCAAAATTAGAATTCCAAACTTTCGACAAGTATAATTGAAAAGGAAAACATAATGTTATAATTAGAAATAAAGAAGAATAAAAAAAAAAAAGAAAAATAATAATTTTATTCCGAATATTTTGTCTCATTATAAGTTATTTATTATGCATTTAATATATAAAATTCATGAAACTCAAAATATTTCTTTATATAGTGTGAAAAATTAATTTATAGTAGCTTAATGTATCATCTACCTTTTGCATCATTCATGTACGAACATATTAGGTGAAAAAGGTTAATGATAATATCGTGATAGAACTAATTACCATTTTTCGCACAATGATAATTATCTCCTTTGTTCAACAGAAGATATTCATGAAAGTCAAAACTCAATTTGTGATCCTTTCTCTATGCAATTCTGCTCGCACGTATTATCATTCAATGCGTGATGACGATGCGCGATATAGCGCATGTAAGTATGTCTTCAGAAAAATACTGATTATTGCGTCTGCAGTAAAATCAAATTAAGGCGCGAGAACATGCGAAAAATCGCACACAATGCTCGCAAAATTGTAACACAAGAGAAAATAACATAATTTCCTGATAATATCGTTCGTCTCGAGCACTCTTTTTTTTTTTTTTTTTTCACAAAAATTGCTCACGCTGCATCAAATTACACATAGTTAAACGGCATGATGCGTGCTTCGTCGACTTCCGAATGATATTTCGGGAGCGTCTTGAGAAAGAAAAAATTGCAGAGGATGTCGAGTCAGCGTGTTCGGTCCATTAAGTTCGCACCCCGAAAAGATGCGATCGCTATCGATCAAAATAAATCGTCCGCGAGATTCGCCACGGACGGTTTTATCACTGAGCCTCATTAATTTTATAAACGAGTACTGTGCGATCAAGTGGTTCTCGGAGTAATTTACGAGTGTCTCCTTTTTGGCCGAGTTTGGTTGTCGACGCAATAATGATGAATAAGTACCACAGCAGCAGGAGCCGCTTATCGGATTGTAAATTCTCGTTTTATTGATCGCTCGGACGAGAAAAGAATCTTGATAAGCTGAACTATCAAGTAAAAATTTGTGCAATTTTATAATTATTTTGTAATAAACTCCAAGAAATATATACACTCGCTCGAAATCAATAAATAAATAAAAAATAAAATTAATATACATTAAAAAATTTTAATTAATATACATTAAAAAAATTTTTATGAACACATTGTCATCAAAACCGTACAATAGCTGTCTTCATTATCCGATAACGGATAACGTCATGTCATCTCTGAAAATGATTGGACCATGTTCGTGTGGAAATCGATCGGTCGAAAATGAAGACGGTACACGATTTAAAGATAAAAGATAAGCTATACACACATTCTCAATGTAAGAAAGCGGACTTTATTTTTCAAATAAATAATCAAAAACTTGAACATATTATTTTATTTTTTCTTTTTCGGCATGTCCGATTCATTCTCGAAAGATCATCTTCTTCTACCTGTTCGTGCCGACGCAACTCTTTACTGTTGGCATCGATAATGAGAAGAGGCGGTTCACATTCAGATCTGAGAGACCATCCCGCGAGCAGTTCAACAAGGATTTATTATAATCAAAAGACGAATAATGGATTGCAGTCATTTGTAATATAGAGATGTTTGCCAATATAACTGCACGCCTGTAATGCGTGCGCATTAATATTTTTGTATCGTCTCGCAGACACCACAACATTTGTTTCGTTAATTATAATATCTTTTACTCGCATTTTTTATCCAACCAAGATGCACTTGCTAAATCAATTCTGTCAAAACTTTGTTTGCTCGCGCAAAAAACTTTCGCACAAACGGAAGATAATGTATAAGAAACTTTCAACAGAATTTCTATTTGTTAGCAAATACGTGCGACATTGACGCACAGCTACATACGCCTGCGAAACTTCCGATTCTGTTAACGTGTTTCTTCACCGGTCGTCAATCTTTCCGTCAACATTTCTTAACGACGTCGAAGTCTCCGCGCTTCCCTTTCAACGTGAGAACGTGTTTATCAAAGTTCTTGAGAGAGAGAGAGAGAGAGAGAGAGAGAGAGAGAAACTTTCACGCATACCTACAAAGAATTAGAAACTTTAAAAGAAAAATATGATATACATTTTTCTTTTGAAGAATGTTGAGAATTCCGAACACTGTGAAGATAACTCTTATTTAAACCGACCGAAGATATTTTTGAATATCATAAATTTGCGCAATAATAATAAAATACTTTACTTTATATATATATCTCCCGTCGTGCCAAAAGAAATCAAAACGACGGGAGAGAAGTTGCGAGGAGAAATTTTCCTTTTTTTCGAAATATGCCCCGTTTCGCGGAAGATAACCGGTTGGTTTGTCGACGAGAAAAATGTGATTGTTTCACCGAAGCGAGAACAGCGAAAAACGCGCCGCTGCGAGATCTTTGCGTCTGATATCGATAATCATCATCGCGATGATCGATGAATGGATCACTTTAAAATCGGCTTATCGGGCGTGCCGAAACGATCGAGGGAAGTGTTGGGATCCCAATCGGGAGGGGTTCAATGCCACCGATATTTCGGCCGATAGGATCGTCAAATATTATGTTGTAACGTGTGCATTTACATGCACGCGTTTGCGTGCGCGTATGTTCGCGATAAGAATATTCTTGCCGACCGTCGCCTTACACATATAATTTAGCGAGGGCTCGCATAAACATTGATAAAGATTGGCCCGGACCTCGATAAGAAACAAGATCCCGCAAATTCAATTCGCTCGAGTAAATTGAAATAAAGTATTTCAAAATAATGCGTATGAATCGGACTGTGTGCGAATTGAGTGCAGAGTGTTGCGCAATAAAATATTTATACAAGATGATTCACACACAGTCCGATTCATACACATCATTTTGAAGTTTTAACCACGAACCGGAGGACATCTCATTTCACATAATCATCTATGAAATAAAGTAATTGAAATAAATATTAAAGTTGACTTTATACATCGTTGTGTTGACTCACGTTACATTTTAACTATCATGGGCAACCTTGCGGTCTATTTTATATAATATATGACTATTCTTTTTATGTTGGGAGCGCACGTCCTATATGAAGATCCGAGTTAAGAGGATACTGAACCGTCCTGTTTTATCATCCTATTATGAATTATAGTTTTTAGATTTTTGTTGTACTTACTGCACAAATTAGAAAACGGTTCTCCAAATTAAAAGAAAATAGTCTAAAAACTCACTGCAAGTAATAAATGTTTCTGAAACGAAAAAAATTTTAGGTTTAAAGTTTAGGTTAGGTTAGCTTAGTCAATTTTCTTGATGACAAATTTTTTTGTTTCAGAAACATTTATTCCCTGCAGTGAGTCTTTGGACTATTTTCTGTTAATTTGAAGAACCGTTTTCTAATTTGTGCAATAAGTACGTCAAAAATCAGAAGACTGTATTCATAGTAAGATAAAACAGGATGGTTCAGCATCCTCTTAACACCGCATCTACGGTCAATTTTATTTTTGTAACTGTCAATTGTATTTTGTAATTTTTTAATGTAATTTCTTCTCTTTCTTTATGTAATCCGATCGCGACTAAAGAAGACTCGATTAAGAGTAGAAACGTTTTGCAATCACAAATTTTATGTAACCGTTTAATTTTAAATATAGTTGTACAACCGGTTTTAGCTCGATATTGACCTTGATTTTCTCCTTATTATTATTGAAATAAATATTGTTTAACTCACAAGGTCAGAAAACTGCTATAGTTTTATTATGGAAGAAGTGATTTCTTTCAACTTTTGATCGTTGCAGAACAAATAAAGGGTTTTTATCGTGACAAAATATGACTTATTGTTAACCAATTTTGTCTAACGATAAAATAGTGAATTACAGTCAGATATTGTTAGAAGTAAAAAAAAAGCGCATTTTTTTACGTTCTTTACAATGCTCGAGTAGTCTGTCAAATCATCGAACGGGCCAATAAATATTATTCTTGTCTCGTGTCACCACTAGATTTCGCCTTGTCTCCACTATAGATTCTGCTATGTTCACGTGTATTTGGACAGTTCTCGCGTGTTCTCAGGTATATTTAAACAGTTCCGCGTATATCGCAAATGCGTTTACATAGAGCGCGCTTCGAGGTTCGCAGGCAACGATCTCGTGCAGCTCCTAGAGAAGGAGTACGTGTGTAGGTAGGTGTAGTCACATTGTTTGAGTATCGAAACGATTTGTTTGCACCTGTCGTGCCGCGATACGACGAAACCGACACGGAATCTTAGCCGAATGTAATCAAAATTGATGAAAAAAAAAACCAATATGAAACTGGTCCTTAGCGAAGAATTCCAGTTGAAGATCCTCTTCTCCAACGATTGTCAATCAAAGTGTTGCGTTTATTGAGTGCGACAGTAAGCATCCAACAATTATAATCTTGCTATATTAGACACGCCTAAATGTGATATTCATATAAAAATTTGTTGGTATATGTTAACGTTTTCCAAAACTGTAAAACTCATTCAACAAAATCTCAATATTCAATTATACTTGACGTTCTATTAGATCGTAATTGAGAAGAAACGGGTATTTTGAAATTCCCAACTCAAAATGTTAAATACGACTACGATATATCGCAAGTAAATATTGTTTCAAGTCTTTCTTACATAGCTAAAGCAACAAATTAATTATTGTTGTTAACATAATTATTAAATCGCCTAATAACTGTTAAAAATAAGAGGAAAAGTTTTGGTACACGATATACTTCGCTCTTCGATTTATCGTTCCAAAAACACGCTTTCGTTCCTCACATGACGGGTCCAGGCGGATGGAAAGTTGAATAATGCATACCTACTCAGTAGCAGCCACGTGCAATTTCTCTGGATGGGTCTTTCGGACTCTCGTCTAATTTATGTACGTTTAATATTTCGACGTCGCAAAGGAGTCCGTGATTGTCTCCATTCATCACGCACGTAGACACGACGCATATATATATACGCGCGTTCATGTTTCTTTCAAGTTTTGCCGGATAAAACTTTACATCCGGTCGAGCTCTTATTTGTGTGATTGGATCATAAATCGCTACGTGTGTTGGAACAACATGACTCTAGCTATGCAGAACCTTCTTTTGCCATGCATCAAAGTTCTTAATTCAATTTAGTCAATTTATTTAAATTTAGTCAATTTAAATTCGTCATTGTGATCTTTTTTCATTACTCGAATCGATTGTCAGTTCGCTCACTGATTCCCATTGCTCTAAATTATAAAATGAATTTCAACTTCAGGCCACACATTAAATTAATAAAGTTTGACGTTTATTACATCTTCTTTTTTAGATTAATTTCATGAAAGAACGTGGACAAAATTTATTTAGCATATTATTAAATGTTATAACAATGTATCTTTTCCGTTCTACTTCATAGTTACATCGACACAGACCTGGTAAATGTTGTCGATCTTTATTTATTGGCAGCTCGCGTTAATTACCACGCTTGTTAATTTCGCTCGTTAATAATAACTCGGTTGCGTTCTTCTGTCACGTTAAATTAATAAAGTACGCAATCGCTCTTCTTCGAGAGACATCGGAATTAATTGTGTGTTTTTTTTTTCAAACATAACATATCGGGAGTTTGAAGTTGCTTTTCGAGACGATGACGACGACGACGAAGAGGAACAAAATTGCGTGATTCGATGTAACTGGTTGCAGGCGGTGAGAACACCCCGCCGCTGATTTGCAATACGAGCGGCTCGCAAGCGGTATTATTAGTGGATTGTAAAGCATTCGCTTTAACAGACGCTTCGAACGAAAATCGACGTACATCGCGAGCGGATCGATATTCTTCTACCTGGAACGCCAATACCCGTTTGTGTGCAAAAACCCGTTCAAATTCGACAAATTGTACGTACAGTGAGTGTTAAAGCGGAAAGGTATAATAAATTCGACAAACAATATCGTATCTATAATCTGAAATTAACGTAGCCGCAAATATATATTGGAAAAAAAAAAATATTACCCCGAGAAGCTCCGCGCAATATAATACACGTATCGGTGTAAGTGTAACAAAAAAGGTGTCTTGACACTTTCATCCGCTTCTATTACTTGCGTAGAATCGGAATTTTTCTGTTACATTACAACATCTATTTTAATTTAGGAATAACTTCTAAAGAATTGAGAGAATGTGCTTGTTTGTTTTTCTATACGTGTGAATATAGTTAAGATAAACTGAAGAAACTCATGATTTATATAAATAAAAGGATTTTTGAAACAACCGGATATACCAAAAACTGTTAATTATATTTTTAATACTAACGTGTCGCGGAGAAATACGATCGATCGAAAATAATTAATGATATAGACTTTATTACAAATCGTGACAAGCAGAGGCTTTTATATCTTTAGATGTAACAAGCAGAGGTTTTTATATCTTTAGATGTAAAGTAGTACCAATAATGCTTTAATACTGATGCTGGAATGGCCTGACAAGACATTATTACGATATTATTACAACATTCTTAAAAATAACTATTTGTCATAATTACTGAACGGAATGAAAAATGCTTTTACAAAATAAAAGAGAATAACAAAAGAAAGAACGGTGTCTGCCAAAGAACATTTAAAAAACAAAAATTTTTTTTCAAATTTTACAGTAACCTCAATAATAATTTCACGTAATCTCGAAATTTAAAAGTTATACACAAAAAATGACACTAGACACCACTAGGGTACACGTTCAAGAATGTAATGAGACCACGAGCACGTTAGTTGAAAGCCTACAAGAAAAGAATAGTTTGACCTACGTTAGCAGAATTTAATGAAGGATAGAAAGAACGAAAAACAGTAATCCGTCTCGGTCTAACTAAAAGAACAAGCAAACGAAAGACAAAAAAAGGGACACAAGAGTAAAAAAGTTCCATTGTAATGTCTGATCGATAAAACAAGAAGGTCCTCTTAACAAGAAAAAATATAACAAATACCGAGAGATATTACCTTGGTAAAAGTACTTTACACATAAAAGCTAACACCCAGACATCAACTGACAGAATGAGAGTCTGTCTGTTATATAACTTTATGTGTAAAGGCATTATCGCCCTCGCTTGTAACACTGATATTCGCGTTCTCTTTGACGTTACAAAGTAGCAGATGTCACCGTGAATTGATGACTTCCTTGCGGATGCAATTAACCCGATCGGTGATCTCGACGCTAAACAAATCAATTCCGGGCCATTGGCATCGAAATCATAAATCGTATCGAAAACTCGGCCATCGAGAAGTACTTGCGCGAAGTCAACGGCGGCTTTCCTTCCTTATTAAAGGGATCGATCGTAAGAGAAGAGAAGACGGAAGACTCTTTACCACCTGCATGAATGTAGCGAGGAAATTTGATATGCGAAAGCAGGTGAAAATTAGCTATCCTTAATTTCACGTTGAACGAACTCTTAAGGAGTGCCAGTTTAAACGCACAATTACGCGATCTTGACACGTTTTTATAACGTTCACACCAGAGAAAAATATTATTATATATATACATATATATGTACAGTGAGAATCAAAAGTGGAGTATACACCTTAACACACTAAGATACTTATAGACACACACACTTAAGACACTTAAATATGTCTCCATAATAATTGAATTGTCACAAATATTACATACTACAATATTTCGGTCTCAATACTAATTCGTAAATATTACACGAACCTCATGTTTGTATGTTCACTTTTGATTCTAACTGTATATATATATATATACTATATATATATATATATATATATATAACTGTATATATATATATATACAGTTAGAATCAAAAGTGAACATACAAACATGAGGTTCGTGTAATATTTACGTATATATATATATATAAGTGGTGAAAAATATTCGGAAATAAATTCAGAATATTATTTTATAATTTTTATCCTAACGTAGCGGTACAGTTATACTCTTTTTCTTTTCTTAACTGTCAATCGAGTTCAGCTTCTTATTGGCCGCGACTCTTTGCAAGACTCCCATCAGACTTAATAAGAATTTATAAATAACGGTACAAAGAAAGAGAGAGAGAGAGAGAGAGAAAAGCGGGGGAGGAAGAAAGAAGAGAAGAGAAATATACCGTCGTATGAACTACACGATGTCTTTTCTCGCACAGAAGTGTATTGCCACAGATGGTTGAGATGCTTTTGTATCGGGATTTTTAGATAATCCGCTCGTTCACATGGTAGCCACGTTGCACCTCATTGGCACCTAGTTAATCTCCGTCTCGTATATAATCATCTGCTTATATACGCGGTATAGTCAATTTCGGATCGTTCCGCATCTGCTGACGCGCGGTGACTGTTTCATTTCGCGACGCGTCAATGGCCGATGTACTATTTATTTCGGAGTCTTAAGAATTTTACGCGCATGTACTCACGTCTCTCGATTCCATTAATGATCTCATTGAAATCGCGCGGAATCGCGCGAGTTTTTGTGAGATGTTGTTTCGCTAACAAGAATTTCCTTGACAGGTTGTCCGACCTATAACAAACTCACTATAAGCGTCTATATTTGAATACGTAACAAAAAACTAAAGAAAAGAATTACAGATTTAGCATTAAACTACGTATGTAACGTTAAACATTTTTTCTTTAATTTGTTCGTATTAAATGAAGCGTCATATGTCTGTTATAAACGCCGGGATAAAATATAAATTTCTTGTGAAAAAATTAACACCTCCAAAAGCGGGAAGGGGGATAAAGACGAATTTTATAACTCTCCATCTTGGCGCGATACGACTCACTCGATCCTCGATCGTCGCGAGAGATTGACGCACCAACCCTTTTTTTTTTTTCTGATCGTCGTTAAGAGCTCTCAGTTTTCTTTTTCTTCTACGTTCTCAACGAGCAAGTGGTATGGCGCGTGAAAAAGAGCGACGAACGAGGAGATGACGAGGAGGTCCGTGACGACAAAACGACATCGACGCTCTGATGGGGCCACAAAATTATAGCGTGAAGGGCCCCCCGATTGCGCTTATGGCTCCGAGCGAGTCACGGTGAACCCGTTTCGAGGGAGGTAAAGTCCGGTCATCGATTAATCAAAACTTTTCTCCGGACGGATCTTATATTTATGATCATTTTATTTATGATCGTTTTACGTGTTCATTTTGCTTTAATAACTGTACAGCATCTTAAGATGAACTTAAGACGGTTTTATATGTAAGACTATAAGTACCGGCTTTAGATTCAACTTTTTTTTATGTTGAGCCGTGTTTGCGCGCTACCGAACGACACACGCATATATATATATAAAGATTGCACATATAGAGATCGTGAATCCGCTAAATATTCACCGCTTACATGTAAAGTAGCGTCGTCAGTTCTCGCGCGTGCTTTTATTCGCAAAAAAACGGCATCGTGAGAAATATCGGAACAATACGCGCCGCAAGCTGTTTGATATTTTAAGAGACGAGAAGAATACGCGTTTTTTTTTTGTTTTTTTTTAGACAGTCTTATTTCGCACCTTAATGTTCGTATTTGGCTCCAAAATTACGTATATTGGATCTTTGCCCGCAGCTGCGTAACGGACTCTGCGATACCGATAATCGCGAGCCAACGGGCTGTGAGACTTCGAGAGGTCTACGCACCAGAGACACAGGTCACTATTATCGATCTCTCTCTTTCTTCCGCTGTTGTGGTCGAAATCGCCTTTAGTCGAAATGCTTTATCAGGTGGAAGTCTCTTTCAATGTTCGTCATGTAATCAAACCTATCAAGCGCGCTATCGACAGATGTCTGGGTGAAGAGTCACGTCAAGCGGGACGTGTCATGTCAAACGGGAGTTTCTCTCGCTTTCGACGCGTCAGCAATCGACTCTCCATTGCTTACTCTTCTCACAACAGATGCTACTAAGACTTAATAATCACTTATTGTTGTAGCTGAGAGACTCTTTTTCAAAGATTTGTTCAAAACGTACTGGGACATTTTGTGTTTGTATGGCACATAATAGTTAATTTAAATCTTGAAAATTCTTTTAGAGAAATTAATTTAACAATGTTATTGAAATTTGTCGACTTAATACCACGTATTATTGCATTTAACTGCGGTAATTTGTACATAATAAACGCTTATTTAAAATCCATTGTCGATTAAAAACCGAGCCTCTTTTTCGGCCTTATTTAAAACGACACGCGATCAACTCTTGTAACATGCCGGTAGTCGCAATTTCGGCCCACAATTTTTCCGTCAGACATTTATACAATATATCGTGCTCCTCTTTGAACGCGCCGAGCAATGCACGATCACTTTGCACGTTCCGCGTGCATAAATCCCTTCGGCCGTAATCATCGGCAAAGAATTATAATGAAACAAAGTTATCAAAAGCCTCGGCCAATAATTTTCGTCACGCAAAAATCCGGACGCGACGCAGTCGCAAGAGAACGCAAAACGGGAGGCGACGAGATGCGACTACTCACGCACTTTTCGCGTACATTATGCAAATGCAAAGTTCGGGCCAGCATGCAAATTGACTAATATGGTCGGTCCAAGTCTGGTTCGAAATCGCCAAAAAAATGGCAAGGCTCTGTACATCAAAATTTCTTTTGTTCAGATCTACCGTTGCACAGATTCTGTTTGCCTATTATTTTGTTTGTACAGAAAATTTTTGCGCACACGAAAAACAAGTTTTGCCATTATGATTAGCAAGAAAAATTTGTTGTCTATTGAATTTTGTGTCATCAACAAAATGTCTTGTTGGCAAAACAAAAGATAAATGTTTAGAAAAACGGACCCAGCCCCGATGACCTTGACCTTGACATATCCCCAATAGGCACATTGTGAAAATATTGCACAAAAATGGCATCATGAATGACGACGATTTTGCAATGATTGCACCAAGATGATTTGTCAAAGTAAATGTCTATATAATTGCACATCACAATTTTAGTGCAAGATGTCGTCACATAATTTTATAAATGTTGTCCTATCAGGGATGTTGTCAAGGACATATCTCTGAGTAACAATCAAAAAGTTTTAGCCGTCGCTCGCTCTTCTTATTAAAAAGTTATGATCTTAAACAGTTGTATCGAGTTTATGTATACTGTCTATGTATAACTGTCTGTGTACACTTAAATATGCATGTTTTTTATACATAGAGGATTCACAAAGAAAATATTATAAGTACCTTTAATTATTTATTGGACGTAGTCTGCTTATTATTTCACAAAAAAAACATCAATATGTTTATCAAAAATATATAATCACGTATCATATTCGTGTTGTAAGCGTGTAGGCAGAAGGGGGTCTTCGCTCTCTGCATCCCCTCAAAAAAACCTAACCCAACCAGTATCACTAAGAGTGAATGAAGGTTAATGAAAATATCATTAAGAGTGAATGAGGTTTTTTCGAGGGGAGTGCAAAAGAAGAGGCAAAGACCTCTCCCTGCTCCCCCTGCCTACACGTAGTGTGTGATACAAACGAAATATATTTACTTCTCAAATGTACATGGTGTCGCAAAACGAAAGTTTATTTCAGAAATGTGTTTTGTTCATAACTTTTTAATAAACAATGAGATTAAAATCTTTTGATTGTTACTCAGAAACATGTCCTTGACAACATATGTCAAGGTCAAGATCATCGGAGCTGAGTCCGTTTTTCTGAACATTTACCAAATGTTATTCTTATTAAATGTATTTATTTTATTTATTTATTAAGAACAATGCATACATTTGCCACGACACATTAGTAAAAGCATAATATCACGATAAACTTGGAAAGTACATGCTTGAATTTAAAGGTGCATACTAAGTGGAAGAATATAGAAAACCGGATAAAACTTGCGTGAAAAAAAGCGACGAACGAAGAGAGCACCTTGTTCAGAAGGTGCTCTTTTTGTTGTGCTCTCCCGCATAAACAAAAATAACAAAACTTGAGAGTGTGGAAAGCATCGAGAAAGTCGAAAGTATTGCGTGCACACATTTTTGTTTTTGCTTTAGATTTATGTGGTTGATTTTGTGGTTGGCACATTCTGCAAATGTGCGCGCATATGTGTGTAGTTACACGTAAAAAAAAAAAAAAAATTTGCTAGAATAGCAAGAAATTAGTTACTACATGACCAGCAAGAAAAATTTGCTCGGTCTACTGAGATTTTTGTTTTTCGACAAAATGTTTTGTCGTGCCAACAAAATACTTTGTTGACGAACAAAAATTTGCAAAGTAGACACAAGACAGTTTTCTTGCCTTATAATAGCAAATCTCTTTTTTCCGTGTGGTAATGATAGGTATATCAAAGTCAAAGTATATTATCTATTTTGTCTTTCTTTCGAGCGAATAATGTATGTGAAATAATAATTTTGTGCAATAAGGTCATCTGTTTAACATAGTACATGTGCAATAATGTTCATGTAGTCAAGTACGAGATCTGTGAGGCAAACAAGGATTTGTGCAACAGTCGATCTGGTCAAAGGAAATTTTGGAAAATCCTCCTCGAAAAAGTTGAGATAAGCGTGACATTCCCGGTATTATATCGCGCCCGGTATTATTGCTCGGACTCGTAGATCTTCCGTTGCTCCGCTATTTTCTCTCTTCCGTTACGGAGGTTGACACACGATGCTGCTTCGTGCGACAATCTCTCACGTACGATCTCCGGGACACCGTGTAGCACCTGTGATTTCAGGCGGAGTTGAGCGCGACGCGTGGACCATTCCGGAGCAGTAATCTTGAAATTATAAGTCGGGAAATAGCGCGTGCAACGCGCATAAGCACACCTGTCGCAATACACGCGGAATCCTCGAAGAACCGATTCTCTGTCAGAATAAGAAATTAATTGCTCTACTACACTGAAACGATGAAATTCAACCATCCTGTATCACACAAGTGCTATTAGGTTCTAGATGTCTAGGAATAAGCGTGACGAATATTTATGAGAAATAGCTTGACACGTCTGTGTAGAATATATATATATATATATATATGTATATTTTTTTATCACATTCTTTTACGGAAGAAATGAATTTACTTAAAATAAACATTTTTCTGAGAACATTTTCAGGATGGTTTTCAGACCTGAATATCGATTGGAGAATAAAGATACATAGATAAATATATTTTAGCTCAGCAGTGTATATTTTCTCGCCACGAATAAATAAACCTGTCGATAACACACAAAATTTAAAATAATTTTTATAAACTTTTGTTAACGATAACAGTTATCAAAAGTTTATAAAAATTATTTTAAATTTTGTTTTACGATCAAGCAATATATGTATGGAGCAGCAAAGAAACTTATGGCCGAGTTTCTGCTTTCTTCATAATGCAATCTTCTCGCTTTAAGGCGAGAGATTCGCGTAACAATATTATTTGATAGAGCCGGTACCGATTTATCGGTATTATCTTTAATGACTATCGTTTATGCTTGATTAAACTCTCTTACCGCCGTGTCTCGCGACTGAAATCGCGCGTAATTTAGTGCGTTCAATGAGACGCACTCGTGCGACGCATCTGTCACGTATAGGGAGTGAGAAACTCTTTCTCTCGTCTGAGAAACAGGTTGCCGCGGACTCGAAGAAACGCGAGATAAAGACCGACAGAGGAGGAGAGAAAAAAGCAAAAGAAAGCACATTATGCATGGTAACGATCCATTTAAGAAAGGAGCATCGACGCAACCAACAATTAATAGAACACTTTTGGCCCATTTAATTACCGATTTTTACGAGCTATGTACGAAAGAAAGAAAAACTAAAATTACATCAAGAAATATATTTGTCGACATATTCGGAAGAAAGTGTGACCGCAAAATCAGTAGTTTTTTAATCTATTTTTGGTTCCGCGATTTTGGAACTGAATTGTGTGCTAAATGATATTCTTATAACGAGATAATCAAGAAATTTTCAAGTTGAGTCTATTGTTGATTTAAGAAATATGGAAGATCAAAGTAATCAATTTTTTTAAAGCGTTAGCGTTTCGAAGCACAATTTTTTATGTCTGTCAGAAGTTAAACTTTTGTACACAGGGATTTTGCTTGCTGTTGACAACAAATTTGAAATCAGATTTTCAAAATTCAAAACAGCCGATTTAATATGGCGGATTATAATTTAAAATTTTGATGAAAAATATCTAGAGGTTTCTTTGGTCGCTGATTGTAAATCTGAAGTTAGACCTTCAGAAAAAAATGGCAGATCTAGAATGGTGGACAAAAATTAAATAACTTTTTTATTATTATAAAATTTCTTGTATTTTTATAATGATCAGTATTCGGTGTATTAAAATTGGCTAAACAAATTTTTATAAAATATTGTTTCCATGAATTATATCAGAATGCTGATTGAAAATCTCAATTCAGAATATACAAATAAAAATAAAACAAATAAAAAGTTAATATCGCCGCTGCCGTCGGCGGGCCGCTGTTAGGCAGGCGCATAGGTTCTAGTGGATAAAAAATGTTTTAATTTTTTAACAAATTAATGAAAAAATTGAAGGTTCGTACAGTTTAAAACTAGCAATGAAATTTATATTTTTAAATATATATTCATGAACACATTTAAATATATTTGTTATGCAAAATATCCAGCAAACAGCTCTTATTACTTGCAAAATTTCATTGCTAGTTTTAATTTTTGTCTATCATATTGAGTCTGCCATTCTTTTGAAAATCTGACTTCAGATTTACAATCAGCAACCATTAGATCTCGGACGTACAAGTCATTAGTTCATATCATCCAAAGAGCGGATTATAGAGTGTAATGGACCTACAAATTTTAGATGGACAAACAAATTTCGAACCACCGAAAGTGCGCATAACACTTTGAACTGAGAATACACTCAATTAATTATTAAAGGTCCGATTCAGTTTGTCTTTAAAATCGAACAACTCGATTGAAAGAAACCGACTCGGAAAAGATCCTAAAGTGTTGAGAGCGTATTTGAACTCCGGGACCTTCGTGTTCACAATCCCCTCGCATTCAGACCGCGAGACAACTCAAATAAAAAACCTAAAATGCAATTTAAATATTCATTTTCAAATTGAATTCAATTCAAATTATTGTTGTATTAATTTACAATAAAATTTAAAATAAATAAACTATACATATATGTTTTGCACTAAAAGTGCTATGTAAAATTATACATTTATAGACTTTGCTGCGTGTGAAAAGTCGAAAACTCATATGCAACTGTTTTCAGAATAAAAAATATTTAATGCAAAAAACTTGGCGCGGCAGGACTTCAACTATAATAAACCAAAGTTATTTAAATTTTCTCGTTTGTGTGTCAGTCTGATGTAACAGCTCAGTAGATTTTGTTTTAAACGTAACAATTTTTTTAAACCGATAAGTTTACAATACAAAGTAATAATTCCTTAAAATAATTCGTTGAAATTATATAATTGTGACATTTAAATGTATCAGAAGTTACATTTTAATTATATTAAAACCTAAAAGTTTTTTAAAATGTTTGTGCGTCATATGATATTTTTATTAAATATACGATTGTTTATTTGCACCATGTTTCTCACACCATGAATTTTATATTACAAAGTACTTGTTCATAATTTTTTAAGAAACTAATATACTCTCTTAACAAAAGTTATATAACGGTAATACTCGAAATTTATTTGAATTAATCATGAATTGTATCTGATCAAAAAACGTTAAAAATATATGTTATAGTTCCTTATAAATATTCTCGGCTTTGTTCTCTAGTGCAAGAAACGTAACAGGTTATATTAATATTTACACTTATAAAAGCTATTGATCAGAATCACGACATGTTATTTACATCTGTATCTGCGAAGATACAGATCGCACTTGCTAATCGAGCCGATAGAGAACTTGTTAGAAAGTAAATTACACATGTGAATTTCTTTAATAGTAAGCCAATCATTTTATAAGCTATATATATATTTTATACGATATAATCGTGTTTTAATGACCATCGAGCGGCATGACGCTGAATTAAAATCGCATTTTTCTGCATATGCAAATTATCAGAATATCGCCGCCATCGTCAAGGACATAAATAAATTGCGCGTTTCTACGCATTTTGCTACTAGATGCAAATTTTAACGTTTTCCACGAAATTTCAGTATGTTTTTGCATGATGTAAATATTTAATTTAATGTTGTCGTATTATGACGTAACTCCGATACAAAACAAAAACTTATTTTTTTCGAATACATATCGTTTTTATCATCTCTCTCTCATGTAATGTTTTAATTATATTATTTGTATCAATACTAAAGATTATCAGTTTTAAAAGCAACGATTTTTTTTAGATATTTTTACATAGTGTTTTATAAATATATTTGCTTATAACAATATTTATCATATAATCATAATTTTTGGGAATTTATTTTATCTTTAAAATTTCTTATTAATTTTTGCTTCTTTTATTTCACATACGCAACTATTTGTGACATTTTTTTTCTTCTGGCCAATTTTGCTTTCTCGGTAAATATGGTGGTTGTAATTAAATAAAAGAGAAACGATTAATCCTGATGCCTGATCGACACGTATCTTGTTACATTAAATTCGCGAAAGAACACCGCACGCGAAGCCGAGAACATTTCTTCCTTCGAACCTGGCTTACATTTATTCGATAAAGTACGAGCAAGAGACAGCGGATAATTAGCAGGGTATCGAAAAGCTTTTACCTGCGTATCGGTCTTGAAAAGATGTCGTGTTCATATTTTGATACAATGACTGACCGTATGATAGTGGACCACGAGGAATCGTACGGAATACTGCATGCCGCTCTTCCCGTGGCGACGGTAATTGCAAAAAGAACACGCAAAAATATCGGCATTAACATCGAGCTCGCGTGTATTTATGCAGTAACGGTTACTCAGGACAATCGCCACTGGGTTCAAAGATTTCCGGTCCGGCCTCGAATTTATACAACCTGACGCACTGATAATAAAATATCAAAAACACGTTTGCACTTTTAAACATCACACAAAGTTTTGTATGTTAAATGTGTGGTTACATGTAATATTTTTTAGACTGCAACTTCTCTTTACTTTTAGTACTTAATTAATTTTATAACATAATTTTATAATATATTTAGTACTATTTATTTTATACACAACACGTGTAATATATATACTGTGTATAATATATTTTTAACTTTTTATTCTGATAGTTTTTAATATTCTCCAAAGTAAATTTCAAATAATATTTTATATCCAAAGTAAATATATATATGCTTTGATAAAATAACTGGTCGATATTGATGTCGCCGTGTAGAAATCGCTGCTTTCTACCATTATTCCGTGATCATTCTGCTTATTGACCATGACTATTGGCACTGTTACGAAACAAGTCGTGCGCATGATGTGTTCGCACTACTTAAAAAAAAAAAAACAATAAATAAATTTCAATTATTGTGATTTGTCACTGAAAATAGATATGTGCAACAAACTGATCGCATTGCTCACGATATCAGACAAAGATTTGTGTTTTTTTTTATTGGCAACGTAATTCGTGAAATTACGTGTCGTAAAAGTATCGACAATATAATTTTACGTAACATTCTTAAAATAATAATTTTAGTACAGAGAAAAAAAACGTAATCGAGTTATTATAATGTTATTGGATACAATTACGTTTCTTCTGCCACAGAAAGCTGTCCAGCTTTTTTTTAATACTGCAATTTTTACTTAACGAGTCGTCTCGGTGAATTAACGTCGTAAACGCGCAACGTATCGTGTTTCGACCGAAAAAAAACAATTGGTTCCCTAATATCTCGGCGCTAACTGGAAATGCCCGCGACCGAGTAAAAGAACTGGGGATAGCTCTCCACGTGTCCGGTAAAGAGTCCGTCGTATGGCGACCGACCGCAGGCATTATATCGCACATGTTAGATCTTTTCCGGGTATAATGCGAGCTTAGAGACGTCCGTCGTTACGTCTCGCGCGTGCATCGATAGAAATTACATAGCGTCGGCACGCTCGCGCGACTAGACCAATAGAGCAAGAAACACCGGCGGGCTAAGGGAGCTTAACGTACGTTATGCACAATCGAGCCGATGGCACGCGTAAGATAACACGTACCGCCGCGCGTGTCGCGACGTGCGGAACGCAATGCGAAGAACGCGAGACAAAATCGGAGCCCGCATCTGGCGCAGGTGCCAAAGTGAGGTGGAAATGCCGAGCTTGCACGAGCTTGTACTTCCTGCATTGTCGACCTTCCGGCACGGTTGCTTCTTCCAGCGTCTTATGCAATTTCGCGTATTTTAGATTTATAACGTATCATTATCTTTAATACCTAGTTGCGTGCAAAGTTTTGAAGCGTGTATTTGTCTTTCACAGAATCATAGATATATGCGCAGTTTTGTTTTGATTTTAAGGTTATTAAAATTTCTCGCGGTTTTAAATATTTACATAATTATTGAATATTTTTAAATCTTCTAAAAAAAAATAAATCTCGTCATTTACGTGTGAAGAATGACAATTTAATTGTAGCTAAATTGATAACTTAATATAGCTAATTACTAAGATAATTTAATGATACTTTGATATAGTTTAAATTGATTATACATAAGTATATATATATATATATATATATACTTATAGTATATAAACAAGATCGTATAAAGTAAATAAACAAGATCGAAGTAACAGTTTTATATATAACTAATGTACAAGTACAAAAAGAAAATATTTAAAAAAATTTTATTTTTATACTTATAAAAAAAAAAACTACGCGTAATAATAATAATAATAGTGATATTTTAGCGCACAATCACTTATTTTGAAACATTTGAACAAGTGTACGTGTCAAAGAATGTTTAGTAAATATGGCAAATTGAAAAAAAAAAATTACAAAGTGAAAGTAATAATAATACAGCTTTTGTACATACTTACAAAAACTTCTGGATCTGCATTAGCAAGAGCATTAGCAAATGCATCAGCATCGGCAAGTGCATCAGCTTCAGGACCGACAACTGCTTTTGATTCCACAGATGGAGCGTAATTGCCAAGACAAAGATGACGGCAAGAGTCAATCGCAAATATAACCGCATTTTGTTTAAAAAAGCTCAAGTTATACTTCAACGTTATTTGAATGTTTATAATTTCTTTGTTGGTGCACAGCGCTTATATATAGGTATGTTAAAAAATGCGATTATCAAGTTTGTGCACCTCGTATTTTTAGATGTATTGAAGTTATTTTTCCGGCGTAGTGATATTTTAGTACAAAATCACGTATATGTTTGCGTAGAACACGCATTTGTTATAAAGATAAATAGCATATTTAGTAAGTAATGCGATAATCTAAGCAAAAGTCTTGCGCATGGTTTCTAGATTGGAACTGCGTGTCATTTTTATATCTTTTCAAAAAAAAAAAAAAAAAACAGGCGCAGAAATACTATGTCCTCTTTTTATATTTTATTATTGGTTTTATTTTATAAATTCAAAATCCAAACACAACCAAAAAATAATATTAAAAACAGGATTGCCTCTTGATGCGAAGAAACAGTAATAGCTAGCATTTTTTATTTTGTTTTGTTTATATATTCAGTGTTGAAGTAAATGACATAATCTGAGTTCATATTATTCAATAAGTAAAACGAGACAGAAGCGGCGTTAATATTCGCGCATTTTAATTAAAAGACACACATTGACATTTATGTCGTTTGTAAAAGAAATTTACAATCATGTTTTGTTGGTCGATAACCAAAATGACCAATCACCATGGTCAAAAAAAATCCATTGAATTCTTTCCAAGTTTTTTCCCGTTCTTGATTAACAGAAGAAACCGATGGTTTATTGTCGAAGTTCTAAGAAACGCTAACGTAAATGATGTTTTTCTCTTAAGCAACTGAATTTCGGAACAAGATTCGCGCCGGTTTTTATAGTGGCATTTGATGACGCTGTGAATTTATAATTTATTTTAACACTTATCGCGCTATTTTAAACATTTTATTATCTCGTTTTCCGTTTTAATGTTCGACTAATCTTTACGCACAAACTGAAAGAAGTTTTTTTTTTTTTTTTGACATAAAACGACACCTTCTCTCGACTATATACTTCCATCGTCTTTCTCGAGACACACAGTTGAACATCACTTAAAAGTCATCACTTAAAAGTAATTACAAAACGAGCGTAGAGAAGAGATAATTTAATCAAACTACAATCCGAAAACAAGCGCGACGCGTAAGACAATTTATATAGATATAATAATCTCGCCGTGAATACGTTATTAAGACAATTTCGCAGAGAAGAGAGCTTGCACTCTGTAATTATCGCGCACTTGCTAACATTTACGTAGCCTACGCGTGGTAAGATTCAATTAAACTTCGGATATTTCAGATTTATTGGTAAATTAATATAATCGTGATAGAGTGATTTCCGCTCGACATCTGCCGTAGAAATTCTTTCTGTACACATATTCGCGATAAGATTATCGCGAAAAGATCGTGATTACACGATACGGTCAAATAACCGATCATTTTTACTGCTTATTAAATTTCTTCAAGACGAATAGCCAATAAAACGAGTCAAAATTGTGTTTTGTTTGTATATTTAATTAAATCCTAATAATATTACGCTAAAATCCGATAAGCAACAAATACATATACAGAATATTACAGTTGCATATATTGTTTTTTATCAATTTGTTCAAAATAGTTACATAAAATATAGGCAAGCGATAAAATTCGGCAAATGTCTATCTATCTCATTATATTTTTATAGCTATCTCATTATTTTTTGTAAGAACTTAGACAGCGTCAGTTACAATTCTTAATTATTACTATAATAATAATAATATTATAATAATTATTATTATAATAGCGTCAATTTATTTTTAACGATTGAAACTACGTCGTTTTGAATGTGATTAATGCAGACGGTATCGTAAATTCATCTGCAATTTAATACACTTTAACAAGAATCGGCACAATAATTAACAATTTTGCAATATATAAAACTGTGTATAATTTTTACTATCAATTAATACATCGTACAACTTTCAATGATAAATTGATAAATCTAGACGTACGTAGAAATCTATTTATGTCTCGTGCAAAGTTTTCGCGCGTTAGTAAACCAGTTATATCGATTACGAACTGTGCAAAAATGCGAGGCATTGCAGGTCGAAAGTTTTGATTCGTGCAGTAAGACCCCGGGGTTAATTGCAATTTTACTTAACGACCGCAATCATAACACTTACCGACTGGTATATACTAGCGCTTTTAGGATTATTACTTTGATGATCCTAATGACTGGATTAGTATCCGTATTCTTTCAATTTTCAACTCTTACGCTTTGCGCTTGCATGCACGTAAAGTATATATACGAGCAATTGCAAAACAAACATACGAGAAGTTATATTATATGTGGAAATCTAATTGCGTACATATAAAAACACATTCGACAAGACATAGTTCTCGATTGACTTATTTATTTCTAAATTTATTGATAACGTTAGATATGTCGCATCTTTTATAGACGTTAAGTGCATATAAACGCCGATGTTTAGCGATGATCGAACGATGGATGCGCTGCGCCGTAAATGCCTTATTTGCCGGAAGTGTTCTGCGTAATCTCGCGCAAATTAAGGTAATTCTATCACGAGACAAAAGTTCTGACATAAATTCCAATTTTTTATATAATATTGTCTGAACCAATCGCCATTTTTTTAAAACAAAAAAACAGTCGGTTACCGACCATTTTAATGAAACAAATTAAGTCGAACACAGGTCATAAAACATTGACATATGTGGTATACGCAAATTCTTTGTTTTCGTATTTCTTTAATTTATAGACTTGAGATCTTTTCCAAAAACTACTAAATATATCCTCAAACTGTCTAAAAAGTAGACATTAAAAAAAAATAATAACGTTACCGACCATTTTTCGATTTAATAAATTGATCTGAAGTGATAGATGTGATAGAAAACTCCGTTTTAGCACCCACAAAATTCGGCCCTACGTGATAGAACTATCTTAAATTGTCGTTCTTCATTTATCAAATATTTTTTTTACAAATAGTTTATTTTATTTCATCAATAATTATATTCTATAGTCATGCATAGTACGTGTTTTTCTTCTTGTAAATTTTAATAGCTCCCTTTTAGCACCCACAAAATCCGACTCTACGTGATAGAACTACCTTAAGCGACCATTAATTCTCAGGATTCTCAATGACCTAATCGGCCATCCGAACAAACGTGCTTCCAAACGGAACACATAAAACTCCCATTCTGTTCGATTATTTACCAACGTCCATGTTTGTATTTGTCTATTTGCAGAATGCTGAGGGGAAGATGCGTTCTCTAGCTCTCGTTCTCGCGAGCTGCTTCAACATCCTGCAAGTTGTTCACTGCCAGGAATTATCGGTTATCAGGCATTCTGATGGAGATATTTTTACCATCGAGGGTAATTATTTTCTTTTATTGTGTAACTATTGTGTTATTGCTCAACGAAGAAACAAGCAGTTTGCGATATCGTCGTAATGAGAAACTGCTTGTTGAGAATGTTACGTAGTTTTTTTTTTTTTTTTTTTTTTTTTTGTTTTTAGTCACCTCCATATCAATTTGCGATTTCTCTCGCGATGTCGTGAAAATAGTGATGTAATGACGTGTTACATTTTGGTGGTCGACTTTCGAGACACGCGCTTCGAAAACACTTATACGTGGTTCGCGCTGCCGGTGGTACGGCGCAAATGCATCTGAGTGATTTTCCGGTACACGGAAAGCAAAATGATGCGTGATAAAAAAACCTGTTTCCAAGACGATTTTGCGCGAAATCGTGACACAACCGCTGCGCGAGATAAAAAAAGAATGTTGTTCATAACGGATTAACCGCGAAATTACGATGTAACGGTTTGACAGCTGTCCTTGTTCGACTAAAAAAATTGTGTCCTGCGAACCGAAACACGAATGAATTTTGAAGATGATACGACTACACGTCTTTTAAGGATCTCGCAACATTGGGGTCTTGTGAAACAAGTTTTGCCGCACGAAACATTGATTTTCTTAAGAGATTAATTAGTCGTAAATCGCGACTCGAACAGCCTTATGATCAAAAATAAAAAGAAGCTATATATGATTGGATGACAAAATGTGAAAATATGTAATAGATAATAGTCGTAAATAATTTAATTAGAAATATAAATAACTAAGTAAATCATTTTTTCACGAAAAATGTTCGATTTTTAATTAAAAACTACAATTAAAAAAAACACTACAGTATAAATCAATATAAATAATTGAAAAATTTGTTTTAGGCTCTTGTACGGAAGCCTGTACAGTGCTTAGCAGCGGCACCGCTAGTCCTTATTCCCGAAGTTCCTCGAGTTCAAGTCCGTTTATGCCGAACAGTTCCTGCACGTGCCAATGTAACCACGATGTGCCGGTTTTTCGCGAAGATCTTCACATATGCGTCAACGACATCCATGGTAAGTAAATTATTATTTTTAACACTTTCTACAAGATTCTTTTATCTTTGTGTTTTTTTTCCTCTTTGAATTGCGTTGAAGATTATTTTTTTACGGAGCTGCATTATCGCCGCGAATCGCCCGACCGTAACATTTATTTGTTGTAAATACATCAACAGTTTCTGTTTCACTTCTTTCTGTCAGCTGATCCAAATCGAGCAATAAAAGTTCTTTTCGCGCCTAACAGGCGTTTCGATTTACACGGTTAAATTCTCTAGAACTACTCGCGAATCACGAGTGATATTTATCATCGTCACAGTTAATCTCTCAGAAATAAGTTGATGTTACTCATGTAAACCGTTTGCCGTCGCACACGATTTACGAATACTGTTTTCTTTGACAAACCAGTTGGTCATTACCGTTACGGACAGAAACAGCCCCTACAAGTGTTACTCGCGATTTGTAATAACACGAGAGACAAAACTTAATGCTTATCAATCAGCGTCGAAATTCAGAGACGAGACACGAGAAGAGCAGACTGTAATGAAGTGTAATAATTTTTTACCTGCGGGTAATGAAATATTATCATAACTGCTGTATCAGAATTCCAACGGCAGTGGTTCAATCTCTTCTCACTGTTGAATATATAATTATCTCATGCCATAAAAAGCAAGGGACTGCTTGATTATGGTGTCGTTCCTCTCGATAGTGTCCTCTTTTCCTGCGATATTAATAATAATACCGCAATATTATTTATTACACCGTCATTAATTTTCACACAAGCCGGACCCCCGGTTATAATATCGAAATATCGTCCGCGATAGGTGGTCGCCGCGTGGTATCGACGCACCATAGCCTCTCCCCCCCGGAAATGCGTCGTTTCTTTCTCCCTCTATCTCGCATACCTCGCGGGTACCGTTTTTTAAGTTGCTGATTGGTCGCGATTGGCCGCCGTGGGCAGAGGTGAGGCCGCGCAAAAATGGCGTCTCCTACGCCGGCCAATGCAATTTTGACTGTTTTTAATACTTATCTACATGCGTGGCGAACATCATGCAATTAAACCGGGTGTTGACCGGGTAAATTTAAATAATTTCTTCTCTTCTGTATTTATCTTCCTTGTGCCCGTTGTCGTTGATGTCGATTGATCGATTTTCCCCTATTTAAGATTCTCTGTCAAGCAATTTTTTGGGAATTTGAGATCTGAGTGAACAAGAAGAAAAGAAATTTTCATAGTTGAAAGTCCCAGGAACAACGTTTATTATGCGAAAAAAGCGAGGACGCGACAAAAAAGAGAAAGAGAGAGAGAGAGAGAGAGAGAAAGCCGAATGAGAGGAACGTGTATATGCGTATGTTCACAGCGAGATACCATCGCGTGCATCGCCGGGGTTGCTGATGAATGTGTGTCAGGGCTCATTATAACTTACTAAAGAAGAGCCTATTTATCTTGGTGGCTAAAAGTCGATTTTTTTTGTAGCCAAAAACTTCGTAAGACTGCTATTATTCCATAATGATGAGATTACTGTAGCGGAGGAAAAAAAAAATGATTCCGTAAATGCACGAGAAAATAATATTTCAGAAACGCTGTCACCGTCCTTTCGCCCACCCGCTGTCGAATATATCATTAACATCTTAACATCTTCAACATTGTATTTGATTAATCGTTATTGCTGCGTATACAGGTACCCGAAATTTCGTTCGAACGTTCCGATTGTACGTTACGTTCCGGTGAACAGGCATATCTTCACAAATTCTACATGCGCGAACCAGACCGGACGACCTGGATAAACTGAAACGATAGACAAAAATCGCTATTGAAAGGTCAAGTAACATGTGTGTTACTCGCGACCGTGTAAGATTGCCGTTGCACTACTGACCGCGACATTGAATAAATCGTTCCCTGGCACTGACACACATTTCTTTACGTTATTGCATTTCTAACAATAGATTCTTTATCTAAAAAAAAAAAAACAATATTAACAAAATATTAACATCTGCAAGTTGTAAATCCGGATGTACGAATGTCACTGAGTTGCGAGAATCTGATCCGGTGATTGTCCGGTGACTGGAACATTTTCGCAATGTAAAATTGTCCGTCATAAAAAGACGTGCGAAAATAAATACTATTTATTTATTTACATTAGTTAATACCGGGATCACAGGTTTTTTTTATGTACATCCATATGTATTAAGAATGCAAAGAATGCCGGAAACAAATCTCATCTGGCAACCGAGCACAGATTTCTCGGTGCGCTAGCATACCGTTTTCAATCGGACTGCGTCATCTGAAATGATTGCTCCAGCTGTTCGAGTGAACCGTCTGCCCGACGCGTTTCTAAATCGGCTGCTACGCATGCGGCGCGACATTAAGCGTGCCGCTCGATGTATGTGCTGACGACATGTTTCATCACCAAGATCGCTTCTCCGCTCGATCAATCCATTTTGCTTACCTCTGACAAAAAATTAAAACAGCTCAGAGAATTTTATTACATCAAATGTGAAATAGTATCTCAATGTGCAACCGTACATTTTTTTTGTCCGTTTTATATTTTCCTTATAAAACCCTGGGAAACAACGGATTAAATCTAACAATAAGTAGATCTAATTAAAATTTAACGAGATAAAAAAAAATAGAAAAATAGATCTAATTGGATCCAAATTAGATCTAAATAGATCTAAATAGTTATAAGCAGATCTATGTAAATTTGCACTGTTATTTATCATTAGATCTATTTTATATTCAGATCTATTGTACATATTAGATCAACTCAGATTTGTTTTAAATCTAAGAAGATCTGAGTAGAGAGAGATCTAATATAGTAGATTTGAGTAGATCTAAAATAGATCTAATAATAAATAAAAAGGTGTACATTTACATAGATCTACTTACATCTATTTGGATTTACTTTATATCTATTTAGATCTACTTTAAATTTAATTAGATCTATTTTTCCATTTTTTTATCTCGTTAGATTTAAATTAGATCTAATTCATTTTTTCCCGGGACATTTTTAATGTGTTTTTTAAATAAGTAAAATATAAGCAGCTGTATGTGATTGTTATGAGATTATAATAGCCGAACTATAAATAAAATACTGATTAGCTCTAACAAGTCATGTATTCATTTATCAGCTTTAATGTAGGCTGTAAAAGTTTAAGGATATTAATCAGGATTATTTGAACTCTGACTTTCCAAAGTCTGAAGATGTCTAGTGATTATTTATTAAGAACAGTAGCGGATATGAGATGATTAGGTTGCCGTTTTCAGGAGTAGCAGCTTTCCATTTGAGGAATAGAGACTCTACGTCATCAATCCTGATTTATGACTTCAGCGGTTTGCGAATTATAGATCTTGCGTCTCGCCGTCTACCTCGGTGCTCCTTCTTCATCTTTTAATCATCATTTCGCTTGTGATATTAATTATTATCGACACTGTATTTCCCACTAATTTCCAGTAAGAAACTTTGATTGACTTTAAGTGTGCTAATAAACTCCGTTATGTGACGCGATACGTATTTATAATAATCATTCATCTCGCCTTTTACACGCCTGATATATATATATATATATATACTCGATATACTTAACCACCTTGGACGCACAAAGAACCCCATTCAGACCCATAAATGCATTTTTTCACTCGGGAATAAATTTCTCGTTACGATTATTTATCGCCGACAATCCATTATTATCCATTATTGCCGCATCCGCGGCTCTTCTCGCCAAAATACCTTAAATTACGTACCGAAGCCGTTCGCACGCACACCATCGTCAAATCACTTATATGTGTCACGTCGATTTTTTCATCTCGCGTCCTGTGTTACACTCTTCTCCGGTATATATAACTTACATCGCACATCATAAAGACCGCGTAAAATATGTATAACGGCGGCAGCGGCAGCGGCGGCGGCGGCGGCGGCGGCGGCGGCGAGAGAGAGTGAACGTATCGAAAAATTAATGTTGCCAAACTCTTGCGTCGAAGCCGCAACGATAATCAATTTCGCTCGAAGCGGCAAGTAACCGGTCGGTTTCCTATCCTCTTACCTGGTGTAGCCTGGTGAATCGCAATTCATTGATTATCAGACGATTTACGAGCGTCATGACAAGCGCGGTTTGCATTATCGCAAAAGCAGCGCCGACGCGATACATACAGAAAGAAATGTCGTAAGAAGAAACAAAACTTTTTATAACGAATTAAGAATTTGAAGGCTCGCATTACTAGTTTAGTAAAACTAGTAATGAAATTTCACAGGTGATGAGAGCCGATCGCTGAATGTTTTGCGAATAAATATATATTTAATATATTTATATTTTTACGAGTGTAAATTTTTACACATTATTTTCGAATTGAAATTTTCAATTCTATATAAATCCATGTAGGATATATGCCAGATTTGCATCACGTTTATGAGATACCCATTTTTCCTTCCCAATTAATTTAGAAATTATATATTGCGAAAAAAACTTTTCTTTTTATAAACTCTCTTCGCTTTTGTGTGCTACCACTTTTGATAGAAATAACATTGCGAAAATAGAGTCTTATTGCGAAAAACGGCACGCCCTGTTATTTAGCGTGCCGCCGCCTCGCTTTTATTAATCTGCTCTGCTCCACCGCGCAGGTCACGCAATCGATGTGTTGTTGTTCACGATCTTCTTTTCGCCGAAAGAATTCACAGCGAATTTACGAGCGATCGATTAAATTACGTTTCGTGAAAGTGGCCAAGCTTTCGGAAAAACACAAGACTACTCTTTCTGTCTTCCATGATCTATCATTATATTTTCTTTAATTTTCTTGATGTAATTTTCTTGACGTAAAACGTCAAAACAATGTTTTGTTATTAAAAATTAGACATGCGAATGATCCCTCGCAAGAAATGAAGAAGATCAAATTTGCGTAATTATATATTTGCAGGTTTTGTTTGTAATTTCTCTGACCCGCGAAAATTGCAGTAATTAAAATCGTTCACACACTTTTGATTCTTTCAAGTTCGCAACGCCTCGCGCGGAGACCGCAGTTATCGCAGATCGTAAAGAGGCTGTAAGTGCCCCTCATTATACGTCGTATCGTTTAAGAATCGCGTGCGAATCAGAAATACAGAAATCGATGATTTTTCGGTGAAGGTACAACCACCACCTACTAATCACGTGTTGAGCTCACCGTCTATCGCGGAAGATCTGAAATCGCAAATCAGCCCAATTAGTCAGATCAACCGTACTCTTTGATTATCCCGAAATCAACTATATAGGAATTTCTTTCTCGACTCAACCGCGCATTATATATACCGACGCGAATTTAATTTTGACTCTTACGCATCGTTCGATGTAATTGGCATCTTCACTGATATTCCTACTTGTGTGTCTGCTCGACTAAAAAAATATTTCTTGGAGAATGTAATACTATTAGTAAGCATATATATATATAATAAGAAAAGTTACAAGAGAAGTATCCATTATATTTTTTTAGAATATAAATTTATTGTTTCTATCATTATTCTATAGGGTAACTCCGGTATAAGAGCACCTATCGAAAACTTAATTTATCAAATAGTATTTACAATGTTAAAGACAAATTAATTATACTAATAAAAACTTTAAACTGTCTTTTGGTATAAACAAAATCACGAATACAAAATCTTTATTCCTTATATCTTAAAAAAAATCTTTAAAAAAACTTTGCATTTTTGCCATATATCCCATAGGGGTGGGTTATTTGGCCATGTATGGATGGGAATACAAGTCAT
>QVNX01017778.1:0-13202 GCA_014825495.1 Pseudomyrmex sp. PSW-54
GTGAAAACGTTGTGTGCGCTTTCAGAGTCTTGTACAGTACACAAAGATGTGTATCTATTCGATGTGTATATCCATTCCATCGAAGAATTAAAGTCGAAGCAATATAAAAGCGATTAGGGTGGTATAATGACTTTCCTATTTAATCTTTCATACAAACGTGTCACAATCATTTATGCGGCAACTCGTCCGGTTATATGCTAAAAAAATCGTATTGTTTACGAGCACAACTTCTCTACTAACTTTACACATTCTACAACTTTAAATAAATGACATTCGAAGCTTCGTTCGAAGTAACAAAGTCGTCACGTTTTTAATACAAATTATCAATTGTAATACAAATCTTCATACGCTTTCACACGCTTTCTCATACACGCGCAAACTAAGTAGTAGTAATTTGAGGTAATTGTAAATTATAATTAGTCATAAAATGTGTTTCGACGTAGATGTTATCGTCTTGTTTAATATGCGCCGCCGTATCTCATCCGTTTCTAGCGTTGTTGCCTGGCAATTCCGTTGATGCGCCAGCAGGCCGTATTTCGTACCGTCCGACAGCGATCTCGTAAACGACGATCTGTCGAAAACGGGTTTACTCGCTGACGTAAGCGTCACGAATCCAATCGAGGAAGCTACTGATGTAGGTGAATCCAACGTACGAGTGATAATCGCAGGTGCCTCTCTTCGCCGGGCTCACGCTGACGATACCGCGTAGATACCAGACGTCGTTTTTCTTGAAGCACAAACCACCGCCGCTGTCTCCGTCGCAGGCGCTCGAGCCTGTTAACAAATTAATTACTCCGCTGACGATTCTTATCGCGCACTGCAATTGCAAACAAATTAACGAGAAGCGCACGCTTGTGTCTCTCATTGTTTATCACGAGAATCACAATCGTGTCGTCAAAGATAATAATTAACTGTCGGTGTTTTATTGCAATCTCGCGCGAGAGAATAAATTCTTAATTCAAGAAAGGCGAGTAAGTCTCTGTAAAGTATTTTTGAACGTAAAATCCTACCGTTCAGCCGACCGGCGCAGAACTTGTCGGGCGTGAGGAATCCTCGGAAATCTACAGGCACCGCGGCCAAACACTGACGGAACGGCACGAACGGCATGTCAATTTCCTGTAAGCTTCTGCTGAATTCGCCTTTGATGTCTTTACCCCAGCCGACCACCTGAAATCACGAAGTGGGCTCACGTGTCCGTTTTATCTTTCCTTCTCTTTCTCCGTATCGAGCACGGGAAAAACGAGCCGTGTACCCCGCCAAAATTATGATGGTGCTTTTCGAGCGGATATAAATTTGTTTCTGCGCGCGTGTAAGCAATACGTACGTGTTGTGACAATTAACACGGACACGATACGCAGCAATAATTCGAATATGCGCCGTCCAAGTTTTCGTTCGGAATCACGTCGTTAATGTAGTTTAACAGCTATTAGTTTCCCGAACTGTACTTTCGACTCTGCTGTACAAAGCGCTCTCGCAATTAAGTAAACTGCGCCAAGGCGACCCCAATTAGTTCGAGTTTTCACGATTGATACTCTCTCTTGGCGTTACCTTGCCGGTGCGTCCCTCTTGCAGCTGCTCTCTCTCGTACGTGTTGTCCCAGTCAATGCAAACCGGCCTTATTAAAGCGGTCAACTCGAAGGGCGTCTTTAGTTTCAGCAGAGCTATATCGTTAGCAAAATTGCCCCTCGCTCCCATGTATCGGTCGCCCACCTTGATACTCGCCACGAATGATTTCTGTGCGTAATTCTCGTCGGCTTCCCAATCGCGATAATGTTTGCCGCCGGCTACCGCGTATTGGGACGCGTTGTGAAGTTTATTGGCAGCCTCATCGTAAAAGCAATGAGCCGCTGCGCAGAGAGAAAACTAATGAATTTTGCAACGGTAGAATATGATATAATCTGTATATATATGTGTGTATATATATATATATATGATATGTATATGTATAATATAACGCGCTAGAATATTTACCCGATACGACGAGAGTGCTGCTAATGAGGCTGCCTCCGCATATCTGCTCGTACTCAGTTGTGCGTTTCTTCCTGTAAATACCAACGTGCCACGGGAATACCCCAACTTTGGCTTCGAATCCGTTCACGATTAAAGTGTTACCGTGCGCTATCGACGTTCCGCATTCTAATCAATCAGAATGTCGTTAATGTCTTTTGCGATACGTCAGAGCTGTGTATTGTTACGTAAATCGCGGACTTAAATCACAAGCAGAAAACTCTCGTATAGATATCTGATAATTATTCGTAGCCGGTAATTATCGTAATAAAAAAAAGACCAAACAAAAAGAAACACGTCGTCACACAGTGTAATCGACATACGTGTTTGTGTCAAGCATTAGTGAGAAATGTTTATTTTGCCGAGAATGTTTAATTTCCTTTCCGTTGTTTCGTTCTGTATCGGCGGTATGAGCAAATACCTGGTAGACAACGAAAAACGCGACGATCCCAGAGACCGTCCTCGAGACAGGTGATCTCACGGTAAGCCGGATCGTTCGTTACCGGTAATTTATAAGATGATTTACAGGCAAGCGTAGCCCGTGTGCCCGGCATTATACGTTCGCTACATGACACCGTTTCTCCCTTGTAGTTGCAGACAATGTCAACGCTGGTGCTGTTTAACGGTGGGCAGACCTCTACGATGGGAACAGACATCGGAGAAGATAAATTATTAAGGTATGTCATACAATATTAATGAGAGAACATCGTTTTGCGTTTTTCTCTCGAAGCGTTAGTTTTAATAATTGACTGACGACGTTATTTTGAGAATATATGATTTTATCATTAAACGGATTTTCCGGACTTTTTTCGAAGAAAAAAAAACGTAAATGTTTTTATAATTGACTTACTCAGGCACGAGGGCGGTTCTAACCATTTGTTATCGACACAAACTGAGATGGTGTTTCCTTTCAGTATGTAGTTGCTATTACAGGTATAATTAAGTATACTACTTATGGGAACAGTGTCACCGGGATGCATGTTACAATTGTCGCAACCACCTAATTTGTAACGTCCACCTTGCGGTGGTTCAGGTAGGACGCAGCCATTCTTCTGCTGATTATTGTTCGATTCTTGCCTGTGCGAATAGTTGTAAAATATAATACGTTTGAATATCAGATTTACCAAGAAATAAATAATGTCAAGATTAGCTTTTTTATCATGAGGAGAACGAAGTTTAAATAAAGTCTGTGTGCGTTTCATTTATGCGTCATGTGTACACGTGTGTGAATCAAGAATATACGCGATAATCAATGTATTATTTGCTTACCTGATACAAACGTGTTCGTCGCTGCCATCACGACAATCGATTTTATTATCGCATCTGGCGCTTTGAGGTAGACACTCGTCGCTTCCGCAACGAAACTCGTTTTTTCTGTTTAAAGATAATTAAAATGTTTTTCATCAGGCATTTTTGACGCATCGAAAAATTCATCAATATTTGTTCACCATCTAATCGTATTAGCATAAATTTGAATCTTTTTAATCGCGCACGAAACAATCGATTATACCTGCACTGTTGACTTTGCGAATAGTTATTCGATTGGCGACCATTAGAACTTTGAGATCGTCCTCTATCATCTGAATCTGAATCCTGAAGTTTTTTTCTATTATCATAATCAAGGTCTTGAGATCTTCCGTTATTATCAGAAAGTTTTCCTCTATTATTCGAATCAGAGCCTTGGGGTTTTTCTCTATTATCAGAACCTGGACCTTGAACTCTTTTTCTAATATCCGAATCAGGATCTTGAGATCTTCTTTTATTATTAGGATCTGGGCCTTTCTGAGGTTTTTCTCTATTATCAAAATCAGGGCCTTGAGATCTTTCTTTATTATTAAAATCTGAACCCTGAGATCTTTCTTTATTATCAAAATCAGGATCTTGAGGTCTTCTTCTGTTATCCGAATCGGGAGCTTGGAGTCTTTCTTTATTATCAGGATCTAGATCCTGAGGTCTTCTTTTGTTATTAAAATCAGGATCTTGAGGTTTTCTATTATCAAAATCAGGATCTCGAGGTCTTTCTCTTTCATTAGGATGTGGTCGATAAATAGGTTCTCTGTCGTGTGGATCTAGAAATGTCGGAACATCGCCATTATCAGATGAAATCTCAAAACAAAAGTCTTCTAGTTACTTAAAATCTCGACAGTAAAATTTTCACCTTCATATGGCCTGTCGGTGTCTACTTTGTTCCGACCCGGAGGATTATGGTATAATCCTGGAGGACCATTGCCTGCTAATCCTGGAGGACCGCGACCACCTGGAGGTCCTCTGCCATTACCTTTCCATTTATTTTGATCCGGTGGTCCGGAAAAACCATTGTTCTCCCACTTGAAATGGCCTGGTGGACCATTCGCGGACGCCGGGTATTGATTATTACCATACATAAACTTGCCATAGTTATCCTGTGGTATCGATGCTAAAATTGCACAATTTATAGATATTCTTCTATAAATTCTCAAAAAAAATTGCTTTTTGTTACATATAAAACACTCTTTGAATTTTGCGTTAGAGTTTTTTCGATTGTTACACAAAAACGCATATTAATTTGAAACAGAAGTCTTAAATTGTGTATTATTTGCATCATAAAATAAAACCTGAAGATTAGCATATGTCAAAATGTGCATATAAAATTATAAACAGAATGTAGTTTATACGAAGCAGGTATTCGCGGCAAATGGAAAATTCTGATTAACAATCTAACTTAAACATACGTATTAAAAAAAAACAGAGAAGACATACAAGAAAAGAAGGACTTTTAAGATCAAATTGATTCAAGGCTAAATTTGCAATGCGCAAATAATATATATGTGTGCAATACTGATATAATAATTCTTAAGCGTAAAATCATTTAAATGTAATCTCGCGTGCGGAAATTCATAGTCATCAGTTCGTCCGTGATCAATAAATATTCATGACCAATAAATCGCATCGATATAAACAGAAATTATAGATTATTTTCTTCGACTTGTTCTTATTTCAACTTTGCGAAATTTATATTTCTCAGAACACAAACGTAAATAAATTTCTAAGTGAATTTTTCTGTCAAAATTAGAAATTTTGTCGTATAAATTATGTATGTATATATATATATTTTTTAAACACTCAAGTGCGAATAAATACGGACGAATAAACAAATACAAATAACCGATGTTGATATTCAGAAATATTCGTAATTAATATTCCAAATATTCCGGCGCACACACCACTTCGACAAAGTACTCGCACATTGAATCATATTCACTGTTGGACGATTTATCCCATTATTTAACAATGCGGAGAAGCAAGCGTATTGACGGCGAGATCGTGACTTTTAATTTTTGCAATTAAATCGTATCGCCGCGCGAAGTCGCAAAAACTTCCGCGCGGCCGTTCTTCCGCATAAAACTTGGCGATCACGTTAGGGAACAACAACGGAGTGTGTAGATCGTTATGTAAGTTACTCACGCGACGGCAGTAAAGCCAGCAACGACAGAGCCAATGTGAGTGCAACGCGTGTGTTCATAATTGCAGAAGCACAGCCGACATGGCGATCGTCGCTCATAGTCGACGAGGAACTGACCGCAAGTTCCACGTCGGGCCCCGACAGCGGGACACTCGTAAGCCCCACGATAACCCAGAGAGAGATTAGTTTGCCAACGGTGTCCGTCGAGACTGGCACTGTGCCGGCAAAAGGACTCGACGATATCAGATTGACGACAGATCAGATTGATAGTCACGACTTCGTGGAAACTTCGTAATTCGATGTCGAAAAAACACAAACACTCCAGCTACGGAATAATCTCATCCGTGAGATATGAATATATGTACTGTCCATTCTGTGTTGTTGATTGATATGTTGATTAATATGATGAACGAAGGCCTTCTTTTTTTATATTTTTAATCATTCTCCGGACGATTGATGAGACGTGGTTTTTCGTGTTTATATTACTTTGCTCGTTTTATCCGGATGTTTTTCTCAGAGAGTCAACACTGGTGTGCCGTCCGTGCGAAAAGTCCGTCTATATATACCGACTTGGTTGGTCTAACTCGCGTTTTTACCGTCGCCGTGCAGTTCATCATAAAAGAGCACGTGTTTGTTACCACCGAAAGTTAGCGATTTCTCGCATATATCGCATTACCCGCGATAAGAGGAGCGAGAGTCGATAAATTCAAGCAACTCGGCGGAGGCAATAATCACGGAAAATGAATGTTTTACTCCAGAAACACGGAGCTAAACACATATATAAAGTCCCGGAAGGATTGCGCGAGCTCTGTGCCGACATTGCACGCGAGGTTCGCTCTCTATGAAATTTGTTATTTGACTTTCCTTTTATCGCCGTCACGTCAAAGGACGATTAAATTATTATCTGATCCGTAAAGGTTCTGCGCTCGCAACCGAGGAACATTTATTGCTTCGTCGCTGATTACGTGGAAGCGCTCCTGATCACGCGTGAAAATGCAAAAGGTCTGTATCGCGTGTGTACGTAGTTTAATAACAATTTTGCAATACCGACAATATTTTCCGATGCGCGATATTGCCCAATTATTAACAAACACACACAAAGACGCTAATTAGAACGTTAAGCCAATTAATTAGCGGATTATTTACACGAGTTTGTACAATATCAATTTTTTATCTCACAAATCGTTTATGTAAATTCGAAGGCTATACGGAAAATGACCGCGTATATAAATCATCCGCGCCGTAAAGGTACACACGCGGCGTGTGTAACAATCGGTTATAATCGCGCGGAGTCACATATGTTCTCTGTAATCGTGTAATTGCGCTTCTGTGTGTAGTCGCGGTGAAAGTCGTAAACAATATTTTACTGGGAAGCGAGGCCATCGTGGGCATACTTCACCGCAGCGGCTTGAGTTTGGAGCAGATCGCCCGCGCTGCGCCCAGAATCCAGGTATATATACAGAATTTACCACGTCGCGTGCCGGAGAGATAGGGATCCGGTTAAATAATATTTCAGAGTCGCATACTTTTCCCGTTCCCTTTTTTGTTCAGAAGGCATTCCGCGCGTACTTGGACGCGGTAGACATGCGAGCGGACCAGGTGTGCGACGGTAATTACACGGTGAATTATGTAGAAAAACAATTTCGCGGCGGGTAGACCCGCATTGTTATAAAGCGCGGTGAAACAAAGTGCGCGGAGAGAGAGAGAGAGAGAGAGAGTATGTGTGTGTGAGAGAGAGAAAGAGAGAAATTCCTCCCTTTCGACCGCAGACGCGACGTGCGATGAGAACTGCAGAGTATCCCTGCAAAGTATTCTCAGCGCGACGGGAGTCCCGCTGGAACAGGCGGAAAAGGCCGCCACGATAATACAAGTACGCACATCGATACATACACATGTATACACGCGCGGGACCTTAATGGGACTCTCTAATTGCGACCTCTTTAATTTACGTCCGCTGTCATCAATCAGGCTGCCTTTCGCGGACATTACGACAGAATGTTGCTAAACGAGTCCCTGGGCTTGGTTCAGTGGCAACGAGCGGCGACGAGAACGCTCGAGATCCTGAGGAAGGCCGGTGCGTCGCAGGCGGAGGCGTCGAGAGCCGCCATATTGATACAGGCTACTTATCGCGGTTACTACACGAGAAGAAATCTGAAGATGAAAATGGGTAAGACCATATCGCTCTCTTTGACTGCGAATGTATCGCCGGTCGAGCCAATTGTTTGAGTTTCGCAACCGATTCGCAGCGGCCGCGCAGAAAGAGAAACAAATCGAGGCGGAGATGATCGAAGAATTACCCGAAGAAACGATTCAAGCGATGGCCTGGCTGGACTCGATGTACGAGGAGTCCGGACTGACGCCGGAGATAGCTAACGAAGCCGCTTCTGTTATACAAGTATTACACACAACTAACGAACTAAAACACATTGGAGTAACAAATGAATGTAAATTGTGGTGGAAGCCATTGTCAAAAACTTGCATCAGAAAGTCTTCGACGAAGTTCTAAGTCGTGCGAACATTCCCACGGAATTCGGCACTCGAGAGGAACTGGTGAAAACCAGCGAAGAGCTTCAGCGCGTTTTTAATGACATAGTGACGCGCTCTCGTTTGGAGGGAAAAGGTGGCGATTTTTTTCATTTCGTTTACGCGATAATTGATAATTGTTTTAAGAACAATATCGAAATTATTACCAAATACATAAATATGTAGTTTTAAATAAATTTCATTATTATTCGTTTGGGATTCATGTGCGCATGATACGAAGAAGAGGAGGAATCCGATGAGGAGGAATCGCCGAAAAATTCAGTAAACGGTGGTATATATTCGAGCGGCATAGGGAGGGATCAGGAAGAGGGTCGCGAGATCGAAGTAGAACCGGGACGTGACGAAGGTACGGACGCGTACGTGCGGGACTGACGTCGGAGAGAGGACCAAACTTTTCGGAAGGAAGAGGGAGGGAGAGGTATCGCGGCAGAGGAATCCCTTTTTCTGAATCCGGCAGCGGATGAGCCAATTAACATGGAAACCACGAGACGGGAAAGAGAAACGAGACAGGCACAAAGTGCGCGAGCGAACAAAAAGCTGCCTCCGGAGGGTCCGCCAAATACCCGCGGAGAGACACCCCGTGGCTTTTAATGCACACGCTTGCGTTCGATAATTCCGTTAACGTGCCGCGCTTTCCGTACAGCGAGCATTAAAATTCGTTCCCGGACGGAAAATTCGCCCCGGCACGCATTGCGCAAGCAAAACGAAGTTAAACTGTCGTGCCCCTTGTGTGTAACGTTAATTTAATTCGAGCGATACGAGTTAAGCCGTTTCATTCAAATTTGATTTGCATAATTTTTATTCTCGACGTTTAGCGCTTTAATATGCCGCATTATTTCCGCGCAGCGATGTAGCAAAGCAAGCATGTATCCTTTGCGAAAAAAATTTCTTTATAGTGCATGAACGGAAAAACTCGGGGAAAGCGATGCCGCAGGAATTTGTTCGTGCGCACCGCAGTACACTCGATGTTTCTCGCCGCAATAAAGACAAACACAAAACAAAACAAAACAAAACAAAACAAAATTGAAACACAGGAAATATCGGAAAAAATTTTAATATACATTTAATTCCAATGTGTGTTGCGCGCTAACGTGCTGGCGCGCGACCCCGATGTTCTAACACGCTTAAAAATAACCGGAAAAATCGAAAAACCAATGTAAAAAAGTTCACGTTGAAACGTGTTTACGGAAACAAAATTGAATCACAGAACGCGTCTACAGGGCGCTCGATTTAAGCAGCAGCGGGTAGCGGCTGGCTCGCTCAAAGGGGACTTCAATCGGTCGCATTCGCCCTCCGGCAGTGTCGCGTGTCGGCCACATCCACGAGTACAGACCCACGCGATTCCGCAGTTCTCGCAGCGCGCGTGCGGGCAAACATGTTTCGTGCCCGGTCCTTCAAGCGGAACCGCGTTCACGCTCTCGAGCGGCGACTCCGGCTGATCGATGATTTCCGAAGTTAGCGATTTGTTACACCCCGTCCTGTCGCCCGAGCGAGTCTTCTCCCCGCACCTTCTGCCGCGGCACCTCCTGCCGGCTTTGTATTTTTCAGCGAGGATGCACATGGAATCCTTGTGATTGATAACGGCCACGCCGCCGTCGTCCTCGTCCTCGTCGCCGTCCGCCTTCTCGTCGTCGCGCTCCTCGTCGTTTCGCTCACGAGAGAACATTATTCCGGAACAGTCCTTCGAGTAGCGCTGCCGCGCGGCGCACAATCGACCATTCTCGCCGCGCGTCTGATCGCGCCGCCAGCTTTTGTGTAGAGCTTTCTCGTGCGTTTCACATCTGCAATTTGAACAACGCGAGGAGAGTGAATTACAGAGACTGCTGCGTTTCCATCTTCTCGCGGTAATGTGTATCTTTCTCCGCGCGACTTTTTTTTTTAAAAAGAAAATAGCATCGTTCCATCAAAAATACAATGACGAACGTACACGCGATGTACGTTTATGTTACGTGTAAGACTTGTACGAAATTGCTTGTTAACCGTTTCGCGTCGCTGAGCTGCTGGCAACAGCAATGCCAATGGAAACAGTCGCAATGACAATTCCGATGGTGATGGCATCCGCCGCAGCAAGACGGTCTCAAAAGATCCAGAGCGAACTCTTCGCGCGGATGATGACTCTCGCACCGCCAGAACGAATCTGCGACTTCCCGACGACGGGACGTCGAACTGTACAACTTCCACGTGTTCTCGATGCACGGGCCGTGACCCCGAGCGTCGCCGGTGACGACGCTCTCCGCCGCGTTGCTGCCGCCAAGATCGATGGATGTTTCGTGACAACTCGCCGAAGACTCCTCGCACCCTCGGTCTCCGGACGAGTCGCCGCGCGCGACCTTGTCGTTTCTCTCGCGGGACGTGGAGTCGTACAGGAGATTTACGGGATCCAAGTTCGAGCACGCTCTTGACGGGCAGCGCGCTTTACGATGATGGTGGAACGTAGAACGCGCGGATTGTGGAATCCACTCCGTCGTTTTAGTAGCCTCGTCATCTGTCGTTCTCGACGTTGAGTCGCACCTGCGCTCCCGAACAGGGGCAACTTTATGGAGAAAAGTTTTAATCGCAGTTTCATTCTTTTCTTTTCGCTAGATACACTTGATCTGCTTTCATAATGATGTATATATAAAAGTGTGTGTAAACTATACTCTTTCAAAATATAATTTATATATACGTTGTATATATAAATTTTATCCAAGCGAGGAACATTAATACGCAATGACAAGTTACAAGAATTGGTGATTTTGCTTTGGGAAAAAGGGAGGAGAAGGCGGGAGAAAGAGATAATGACACTAGAGTTCAGAAGAAAGCCATAAATGAATAAACACCACGAAATACAAAGATCGCACCTGTCCCGCTCGGCCGATTTTACAAATTCATTTTTACGATCGTCGTCCGAGACTGCGAATTCCCTGCTCGGCACGGTATCGATTGCATCTCCGCCGCTGCACTCGTCCCGTAGCTCCGAAATGTTCTCGCCGCCGTTCTTCTTCGACCGGCTGCAACCGCTGCAGCTGATCGAGTTCTCTTTGCAGTACGAGTAATCGTAATCGTGATTCCGCACGCTCGCCGGACAGACATGATCGGATCTCGAGTTGCACGCACGCCTCACCAGCGAGGAGCTCGATTTCACTTGATTGATAAACCCTTCGCGGCTCGATGCGGTTTCCGTCTTCTACGAAGACGCGCTCGTTTATAGAAGCGGTTTATAACAAATTGCCCTCGATGGGAATCGACACGAGTCATGATGCGAAACAGATAGATAGATAGAGAGAGAGAGAGAGAGAGAGAGAGAGAGAGAGAGAATGGAGCCAGGGTGTATAACATATAGTACTCTAAATAGAGAAGTAATTAGAAGCCTCTCTCTTCGGTTACCCTCGTGCTTCCGGATGCATGTTTGACCGCAGTTTCGAGGCCGAAGTCCTTCGGAAATTTACGTCGGGCACGTCGAAAAGCGATCGCCGCTGCGACAAGCTGATGAGACGACGACGGACAAAGCGACATTACTGAAAAGCGATTATGGTCGCTGCGCGCATCCCTGTGATGTGGTAGCCGGTTCAGGAGGTGGCTCCTGATTACGATGGATTCCGGAAATTCGGGTAGTCGAGACGCGGCTCTTGTCGCCTTGTTGTTCGAACGAAACACGGAATATTCGCCGCGAGAAGAGAAAGGTTACCGATCGATATCGCAATCGACGCGTGTAATTTGTCAATTCACACATACGTATATTATTCCGTTCGCGTTATGTTCATTCCTCTTACACGACGACATTTAAAGCATCGTTTCTCCGCGAATAAATCAAGCTTCTCAAAGCACGCGGCAGAGAATTCGCTTTTTATCTTCCGAGAAAAAAGTTTTTGCCGCCGCGACCGCTTTGTAACGAGTTTCGTTATCCGGCACAAATTAAACTTCTCTCGAAGTATCCGTGGTGTATCGACAACGCACTCGCAAAAATTCGACGAGGGCTGCGAGTTTTCTGACGTAATGGGTAGCAGACCGTCAGATCCGGATAACGAGCGAGTCCCGCAGGCCGCCGGCGGCTTTATCGAATTTGTATCGAGCGGAATTTCGTCCTTGTCCCTCTCTCCCCTCCCTGGAACACGAACGCCTTGGTCGGGATTTTGATCGGCGCTTGCTGCTGCTGCTGCTGCATCTGCCCTCTTCCCGCCAACCCGACGGCGTTTAACGGGGCTAATTGCGACGATTGCTCGCTGGAAATGGAAACGGTGCGGTTTTACCGTTGTTTGCCAGTTCTCGTCGACGCGGAAAATGGCCAGTCCGTTTTGCGCGCGCGATGAAACGCGCACAGAGAGCTCGTCGATATAAACCTCTATACTTAATTGGCAATAACGATTTATTATTGTGTAGCTTTTGCATAAAAAATTGCATACACCGGTATATATGTGTGTTGCGCGTATCTACCTACATATATAAATAAATGAAGTCTATACATAATAATGTAATATGCATATATTATATATACATATATATAATATATATGTGTGTGATATACATATAATATATATTATATATATTTATAATATACATACAACATTTACATGTATATTTAATATATATATTATATAAACATATATCACATGTATATAAATGAGAAATTTGATACATTTTGAACGAGTACTTGTTCGTGTGTGCAAATACAAAACAAGTGATGTGCAATTTTATCATTTGCGATTATCATTGAAATAAACTCGCTTGTACATCTCCTCGGACATGATCAGTGATAAAATTGTTCGATCAAAGTAATAATGTCACACTTTTTGCTAGATCTATGTACTATACACACTAGTCACGCGTCTCGCATCGAGATACGAAATGCGCAATTAATAAGTAACTCGCCAACATGGCGTTATTATCATTCTGCGTTCGGTATCTCTTTTTCACAGAGGCATATGATACGCGAATCGTACAATATAAATAATCGTTAACATTTACACATTTTTTTTTTTTTTTAAATATTGTTCAATATGTATAACATTTTCTCTTTGAAAGAGATTAACTTATGTCAGCTACAGTAATGTTCATATTGTACATTTCATATTATCAGATTATAATTAATGATCATCGCAAGGAACAATAATTGTTCAAACAACATGATGTTCTTAATGATAATCAGATCTGTAGTTTCGCTGTCACATTACGATAAGTCGCCTATTAAAACAAACAATGTCGCATTTGGTACGCAACACCCATTAGTCAC
>QVNX01017791.1:0-14640 GCA_014825495.1 Pseudomyrmex sp. PSW-54
TTTTTTTTTTTTTTTTTTTTTTAAATAATTAATTCGTGCGCGATGGAAACTCGACTCGGCAGTCTGTAAGACGTTTGTTATTTAGCGGCGCGGTAAAATTCGAACGGCGCTCGTCGGTTAATTCCGTACAGGTTCGTGCGAATCCGACATTCGCCAGGTAAACGTTTCAGGTGACCGCGTACGGTATCGCGGCCAGGACGGAGGTGGGGACAGGAGAAGTGGAGGACTTCGGAGATAGGCAGGCAGGCAGGCAGACAGGCCAGCGGTTGCACATGGCGGACCAGGTATAACCTTCGAATGGTATTCGCTGTCACGCTCCGCGCCGCTCGGCAGTACCGAGGAACCGTTCGTACGCGGTTCGTCAAGCGGTTTCGCGCTTAGTTCCGCGCGCGCACGCCGTTTTTATCGCGAGCGTGTCACAATCCGCGAGCGCGCAACGTTCGACGACAACGCGGCGAGCATCTCCTGGCTTGGCGAACCTTTCTCCGCACACACATTGGAGAACGCGCAAAAATCTTTCTCAGTCTCCGTTGCCGTCGTGATTCTTGGCCGGTTTTCGTCCGCGCGCGCAACGCGCGTGTGTGTTGTTCGACGAATCCAGTCGTCAAAATCGCACATCGATTTTCGCGCATCGAAAGAATATCGTCGCGGATGTTATCGCGTTATCGCGCCGATCGGATAACGAGTGACGGCTAGTCCGCGTCGTCGCGTACAGTCGGATGTGAGGAGGGTGCGTTTTTTTTTTTTTTTTTTTTTTTTTTTGGCAAAGGGTGGTGTTTGCACGAGCGACTTCAACGAAAGCGCGTTCCCCGCTTCCAGAAGGATCTCTTTCGCGGAGACACTCGCCTTCTCTGTTTCTTTCTCTTTCTCTCTCTTTCTCTCTCTCTCTCTCTCTCTTTCTCTCTCTCTTTCTCATTCTCTGGCGTCATCATCTCGACGATCCCGGCGATCTGCAGAAGGTAACTACTCCTTTTCTCCTCATCGCGCTCTTTCGTTCCTTTCTAGACACTTGAAGCGATCCGGCGCGGTTGTGTTCGTTTCTCACGATGACTCTTGCAGCACTTACGTGGCTCCGGCGCGCTTTCTGCGGAGAAGTCGGTACCAGAATATTGCCAATGTTTCTCTCCCCCCGTACTTCTCCCGCTCCTCCTCCGTGGACGTCCTCTTTCCTTCCGCCATCCATCTCTCTCTCTCTCTCTCTCTCTCTCTCTCTCTCTCTTCTTTCTCCCATCCGTCTCTCTCTCTTGTGACATGTAGACTTCGCAATACCACGCGCGCCACTTATTTCCGATACATACCTTCCTCGACGCTTCGCGGTTTTCAGCGCTGGCGTCCGCGCTGTTTACGACCTGGTATCGCGGTTTTGCAGACTCGACTTTTATTGCGTTTCTTATCGCTTCGTGTGTATGTACGACCACGCGATCGCCGATAATTTATCAAAACGTTTTGCAGAACAATTTGCATTTAATTGCGCTCGCGCGCGCGATTCTTTTAATTCGCCGATTTACGTCGAGAGATGCACGTCTCACGTCCTCACGTTGTTAAATCACCTTGTTGTTAATCGCGATTCGATCTCGGAATTATTTGCCTTGAAGTTAGGTAATTTTACCTGATTTATGTAAAAAAATATATATCTCTTACCTATTTTTCGCAACGTAATTTCCCCCCCCCCCTTCTTCTCTCTTCCCAGCAAGTGTTATTATCACGGGATGCTTTGAGTGAGCGAAAGCTCGTGATAATTATTTTAGCTCGCTTTCCTATAATTTGCGTTCTTTTTTCCCTTTCTTTTCGCTGATAATTAAAAAGCTAGCGTTAAAACACACACTAAAACGATTTAACTTCGCATATAAAGTTGTACATTATCATCTCTTCCTTCTCTCTATCTCGCGCACAACGTTCTCAATTTCATCTTTTTCTGATTTACAAAATAATATCTTTATTTCGGATATAAGAAATCGAGACAGAGAGAGAGAGAGAGAGAGAGGAGGGGGAGGGGAGGGGAATCGAGACCGATAGTTCCTCAGGATAATAGGTTATTGCAATTTTATGCGTGTTTTCATTTTATTACGCTCTCTCAGTTTGATTACGTTCTTTGCAATAAAATATATAGACGTTCAATCTCATTTCGAGAGACTCGTCTTCATAAATATTGGCATTGAGAATGTGAACGAAGTTATTGCTAAGCCTTTGTGAGAGTTTTTTTTTGTAATTTATCATTCATTACTTGCGTATTAGTAGCGGAACCGTCATCACATACGATATGGAGAGATTTGTTTTTTTTTTTTTTTTTTTTTTTTTTTTTTTTAAACGTTGAGTGGATAATAATCCCGTTTGAAAAATGCTAAATAATACGGAGCAAAAACGATGAATAAAAATGTTCGCGTACAACCAAGCGTACATAATCAATTTATTATTGTGCGAAATTAATACGTTCGTTTGCGCGTCAAAATCGGCTCATTTAAAATGAGAGTTTTTTTTTTTCGTTTTCCTATAAAAGCGATATCCGCTCTATAGCGCTCTACATATATAGATGGGCAAATAGCGATCCGAGTAACATATCGAACGAAATTTTATTTGCGCCGATAAAAGGCAAGAATGACCGGCGAAAACATCTATTATAATCTATTGTTATAGAGAGAGAGAGAGAGAGAAAGAGAGGCGTGAACGTCACGTTCTTGCGTCATCGGTCAACGTCATGTCGCGCCATCGCTCCTGAATTTTGCGCATTCTTTCTTTCAAACCCGCGCTCTCTGTTTATCGCGGTGAATATATATATATATTTTGTTTTTTATTTATAACACAGAATTTTATATATATAAAAATGTGTTCGCATAAAAAATTTCAAGAATATCCTGAATTATGCACGAGCGTCAGAAGCGATCGATAGAGAGAAGAAGAAAAACGCTATCCGATAATTTTGTTTTTAAACTATTACTCGCTCAATATGGAAGCGAGAGAGAGAGAGAGAGAGAGAGAGAGAGATCGCGCAATAATGTTTCGAAAACATATCACACAAACGTGTATATATATTGAATGCGTGCACTTTTTTTAATTAATATATCGAACACATGTGTTTGTTGTTTTCGCGCGTGTTTAAAATTATCCAAATTAGAATATTTACAACAACGTCTATATCTTGTTCAAATATTCGTATATAATATTCATATAAATAAAATTCAAATTTAACGCGGATGTTGCGCGTGCTGCTTCGAGAGGAATTCAGAAAAAAAAAAACAGAAACGAGAGAGAGAGAGTTCGGTGAACGGTCCGGCGCGTGATTTTCACGTCAAAAGCCACATCCGCCTTCCGTGTGCGTACGTGCGTACCGCGAAATAATGCGAAATGTTTTTTTTTTTTCCCCCTCCTTCCCCGATGATGGGAGGCCAACAATCGCGCTGCGCACGATGCGTGTCAAACGCGTATTGTCGTGGTGGGCGGATCCGCGCGCGCTCCTGAATGTATGCACACCGACACGGCCGTCAGGAAACGAGGAAGCGCTGCTGCGCGCTGCGCCGCCGCCGCGCCGCTTCGAACGCTGGACGTGACGAAGGGGAATAGGAAACGGGAGAGATGTGTGTAAAGCCGGGCGAGTGCTGATACCGGTACATAAGACAAGAGGCACGGGTTTTACGAGCGCGAGGCACGGAGGCGGTCGAGCGAATGCGGCAGAAACCGGAGCGAGAATATACAGGGTGATCGGCGAAACGACGCGGAAGAATAACGTAATGTTGATTTAACGAATTCGCTTAACGATTTCCTGCATTTTGATTAAAAAAAAAAAAAAAAAAAAATCCGTGAACGGTCATCGCACAATCAATCAAATTTGATATATTTTAATCTTGATCTTGTGCGACCTAAGGTTGCAATTTTGAGATTTAGCCCGGTCGAATGTTGTAATATCGGTTGTAACGAGCTAGAAATTTGCAGCGAGCAACCCCCGCAAATTGTGTGTGCAAAAAACAAAATTAAACTCCGAACCCCCGGGTGAAAATATTAATTTTCGCTGACTTCCGCGCTTTTCGCACGGAGAGAAAGAGAGAGAGAGAGAGAGAAAGAGAGCACCCTGTATACGCGTGCTGGCGCGCTCGCGTGCGAGAACGCGATAGGCATGCGGCAGAAATCGAGAATGAAACGGGCCGGGGAGCGCAGATCGGCTGCCGACGTATAAATTAGGCGCGATCGCTTAAATCGTCTCGCGCACACTTTCTCCCGCGGTGATGCGCGCGCTAAATTGTTTCGTCCCAACCTGTTGAATTCCAATCGCTGAATCAGGCACGTAGTCTAGGGAAAAAGGGAGCCAAATGTGTGCTACAAAGCTCTTTTTTTTGCGCGACAGTCATGCCGCGCGCGATCGTCACCGCGATCGGTGTCACATCTGTGTCCCAGAATCTGTTACAATATATAACACCCGAGCAGCACGCGGCTTTCTTGATGGATTTGTAGTCGGGTGTTTTTTCTTTTTTTTTTTTTGCGACAAATTTATACACAGTTATGTATGTGGATTTGTGTTATGTGCGTTTATTGAAAAATTCTGAAGATTGTAATTGAATTTGTGTTACGCAAACGGAGATATTTACATAATTGAGAGAGTGCGGGGGGGAAGAAAATTTTTTTTAGTTTATTAATTGTTTAAAAATTTTTTTTGTTTTCGGGGGCCATCTTTTAAAATCACGCGCCATTCCCCTCGCCATTTCCAACCTCTTATGCAGGCCGCCGCCCCGTTGCCGCGTCCCCGCGCGACACAAGCGCGCAATGATGTAATGCGTTAAATAAGTCTCATGTAATCGCTAATTGATGTTGTATTTCATGTACATTCGCCTCCTTCCTCGTGATTGACGTAATCGCCGAGGTTTAACGTGTCACGTCCGCTTGCACACAAAATTTAACGGGTAATTTTAACGACCAACAGTTTTTTCGAGAAACGAGAAATTGCGGTGCGATTCGGTTTTTTTCCTCAGCTTTTTGCTTTTATATTTTGCTGCAATTCCGTTTAATATCTGTTGTAATTGCTGTCAATTTGACAGCTATACGTGTCGCTCAACAAATTAGACATTGCGATGCGCGAATTCACGTGATTATGTCGTAGCATATATCTGACGTATTGATCTGACGAGCGCTCCTCTGTGCCAAGTAATGCGCTGCATAGTTGCTCGGAGAGAATTTCAGCCCCGACAGCATATAGTCGGGGGGGTCGAGAGATCGCAATCTCGAAGATTCGATGTAATGTAATATGATAGTTACGTCTCTCTTCGGGAAAACAGTTATCGCGCTCGTAAAAGTTAGCGAACCGTTAGCGATTGTTTCTCTCTATTACCTTCAATAATCCCGGAGCGATGTCTTTCGTTCCGACAATTTGCCAGCTGTTACCGCCGGCGTAATCCACCGCAAAGAAACTAAGCAAATACCGTTTCATTAAATCATTTTCGGTTTACATGCGCGTGTTTTTTTTTTTTTTTTTTTTTTTTAAGAACGGCGAACCACGCGTTGTAATAAAACTTGATTAAACAATAAAGTTTTTATTTTATTAAAAAAAAAAAAAGGCGACGAGGAAAAAAGAAGAGACAAGTATGACTAAGATTTCCGTGCACGTAGTTTTCCTATATAGAGATGACTAACGAAGGAATAGAAAAAATGTTCGCGTCTTGTGCAGAGTTTATGTAATCTTGAATTATCGCGAAAGTTTGTTTCGAAGTATTTATTTTAAAAATTTTTCCAAAGTGCGTCAAAATTGTTGGCGCATATATAACAAACAAAGTTTCGAGCTTGGCACGGGATTCGAAGAATCCCTTCGAATTTATATAAATGTATTCGAAATTTCGTCCTCCGCGTGTCTTTTGCTTACGTCGCGTCGTGCGTCGCGTCGCGCGCGCGTGTGTGTGTGTGTGTGTGTGTGTGCGTGCTATATTCGCGATTGTGGCAAAGCGCTTAATATACAGTTAGGAAACTGGTTTTTACGCCTCCTCTCTTGGTCAACCGGCGAGCATTACTCATATGATCGAAACCATTCTCTTCTCACTGATACAATTCTGTTTCGTGTATTTGCTTACCTATAAAAAAAAAAAAAAAAAACAGTACTTAGAAACAGTCTGTCAGATGTTACATTTTATAATAATTTATATAAAAACAAGCAAGAATCATATCTTAAATGTACACACATTAAATCGACTACTCGCAATCGATTATTAGCAAGATCCGAAGAATGGGATACAAATTTTTTTTTTCTAATCAATCGTCCGTTTTTCGGACAGCGAAAAAAAAAAAAAGATTAAATTTCGAATTTATCGTCTCTGCGCATTTGTCTCTTTGTCGCGTACTTAATGCCACACGCGAAATCGCGGTAATGGAGGTGAAGCGACAGACATGCAATTTCTTTTCTCACTTTGTTGGTGAAAACGTAGAAACGTGCTAATTTTCGCCCGGATCGCGCGACGGGACAATACGGATTGCGGTCTTCGGCACCGGTATTTTAACACGGGATTGACCGACTTTAATTATTTGCAAGTTTAACCGCCAATCAACTATCGAACTTGGCGGCGCTTTTGCGACGAGCGTTTTGGCTTACATAGTTCTCTCCCTCCCGAGGGAGTGGCAAAGCCTACTTAACGTAATACGGTTGATTGGCGCCGCGCCGTGTACACACGTACACGCGCGTATACACAAAGACGACGCTCGAGTGTTCACACAGTTACCGTCTCCGACGAAACGTTGAGGATTTCTCTCTCTCTCTCTCTCTCTCTCTCTCTCTCTCTCTCTCTCTCTCTCTGTTCGGGGTAGAATCACTTCACAGACCTATATCCTCCCCCCGCGTAGGGGGAGTAGATTATCGAGGCAACGCATTGCTTGACCCGAATTTACCGCGTTACCGAATTCGCGAGCGTACATTGCCTCTCCATCTTCCTCTCCTTGCCCCTTACGTCTTCGAGCCCCGTCACATTCGCATCTCCATTGTGCGCCGCATTTAGCGCCGCACAAATGCGATCTCGACTCCGAATTTCTGTGTGTTCGCCGTGTATTCATACACGACTGTCTTATTCATTGTAAACACGGAATGAGGATCGGAATAATGAGACGCCGGCTATATTTGGCGCTAAATGAGGAATTAATGCGCGCGAAGAACCCGCGCGCATTAATTCCATTAATTCCGCACACGTATTTCCGTAATTAACTCGCACCCGATACATTTAACGGAGACGTCATAATTACGTTACAATTGAACCGTTGTGTCTCCATTGTGGATTATCTAATTAATACATTGGCAATATTCTTTTCTTGTGTAATTTTTATCTATTATATGTTGCACCCCCGTTCCCCGAGATCTCGCCGAGATTTCTTTCGACGGCTCGAAATTTAAATAATAAATCGTAAATCCAAGTGTCGGGTGCAAATAAAATGAGAAATTAGGGAAAAATGAAAAAAAAAAAAAAAAAGAAACATTTTATCCCATAAAATGTCACACTAAAAGAAAACGCAACGTCGCGTTCGTTAATTGCCAGCAACACTTCTCGACATTCGCACACGGGGAGAATTTTCGGGAAGAGTTTTCCAAAATTTATCCGTCCCAAAATTTCGGCAAAGCTTGTTTGAACGTCCCGCGTTCTCACATATTCGCGCGATATTCACGCTTGTCGCCGTCAGGACCGTTTTGCGAATGAAACAGGACTAGAAGAAACGCGCGAGGCGCGCCGCTTTCAGATGAAACACACACACACACACACACACACACACACACACACACACACACACACTCTACTTTCTCCGAATTATACCGTGCCATATCCGAATGCGTTTTGGATCCGTGCCAGAGCATTTTGAAAAGGAAACGGGAACGGCGCGAGTGTTGCGCGAATCTTCCCTCGCTTAAATGCGTTCTCCTCCTATCGTTCAGCGGGAACACAAAAGGCGTTAAGGCAATGAATGTATGCAGGTAGTGACACGGAACGCGCTCGTAGACCCGGCCTAGAACGTTTCAAGTGTGATACGGCAATTGCCGCGCAGCTAATATCAGATATGTGTATGCGCGCGCGTTCGAGAGAGAGAGAGAGAGAGAGAGAGACAATGAGCGAAGTACGAAGTACACATGTACAATATGAATCGTGTGAAAACGTTGTGTGTTGTACGCATTCATCGTGATATACGATGCGCGCGAGAGCTAATATCGAAAATTGCCACGACGCGCAATAGGATGCGACGACGATATGGCTCGGTCGAATAAATAAATTTTTTTTTTTTTTTTTTATAACAGAGATTTTATTTGATCGATCGGCGCAAATCGGAAAAGTGTCAATTATATTCGCGTCGCGCAATGCAATTTCTTCAATTCTCTCGCGACACTCGAGACGAGAAATTCGAGCGATCAATTTGATTGATCGTTCGATCGCGAGAGAGAGAGAGAGAGAGAGAGAGAGTTTTCCTTTCAAGAATTGAAGTAAAAATAAAATGGGGAGGGAAATAAAATGCGAAACGCGCGTCTCGTCCGTGAATTTTCAAATAGCCGTATAAGCGCGAAATGTCTTGAGACCCGCCGGTCTCTTCTCCCGGAGAATGAAAACCGCCAGACGTACATTTAATCAGCTTCTCCCCCATTCGCGCGCTAAAGCGGATTGCGAGGAAAACCAGGTCGGAGATCGCATCGCAACCGGTAACAAAAAGAATGAAACGATCCCCGGAGAGAAGTCCACACGTATTTTAGGAATTTGAGAATGACAGGGCGCAGAGAGAGAGAGAGATATAAAACATTCCACCTTTTCGTGGCGGAGAGTGCGTTAAGTGCGTTGAACTTTGCGCTCTCTCTGTCAATTTTTATCGTCTGTGCCAGCGTGTTAGTTCCAAATATAAACCTCCTTCGTGAATGCGTCTGTGCTATCCATTCTCAGTCGCCGACTGCGGAGGAGAGAGAGTTTATTTTCTAGTTTCGTGACACGCGCGAATATCGTCCTCTTTCAGAAAAGCTTTCGGCGGCCGTCGTAGTAGCTCTCGAAGAGAGCTTTCATTCAGTGTTCAACAGTGTCGATATCAGTTTCCGAATATCGTTAACGAGTCCATCGCAATCGATCGCAAGCTAATGCGAACACAATGAATTGAGGACTATATAGTTTCCTAATTGAGACTTTCGGAAATACGCGTCGCGTTAAAAAAAAAAAAAAAAAAAAAAAAAAAGCCGGCGGTGTGAGACGGTTTATTTTCCATTTGTGTTATAAAAAGTCTGCAGAACAGTTGCAAAATCAATTTGGTGTTCGGTTAAACAAAAGAAAAGAATTAATTTTGCTCAATAGAACAGAGCGAGAAAATTACGAATGTTTAAATATTTTAAATTTAAGTACAAAGAGCTGAGATTTTTTTTTTTTTTCAATTAAAACACGAAGCATTTAGTTTCTCATCACGTAACAAAATGTGATTGAATGTGTATATATAAGCCACCAGAATCAGCGTGGTTCACTAGTGAACGAAAAGAAAAGAAAAAAAAAAAAAAACAAGTGTGACTTATAGCCGCAAGTGTGAAAAAACAATTTTTAACTTGGAAAAAAAAAAAAAAAAAAAAACAAACCGTCCACAGAAATTGCTTGTTTCTACGAAGCGTGAATATGTCGAGATTTTTTCGCAAGTTGATTTTTTGCGACTGCACAACGCGCTCGGGTCTCGATGGCCGGTCGATCGTTGTCGACGAGTCGATTGTCGACGACCCGCCGCCGAAATCCGCCGAGTTTTCGAATTGCGATGTAGAATCCGAGGACGTGGCGAGACATTTTGATCTGTCCGCTATAAAATTCATCGACGACGAGGAAACCGACGAGGATGCGTCGTCGTCCCGCACTAAGAACGGTAGTCGGCCGATCGATCAGATTTTTCTTTTTTTATAGAAAAGTGGGTTGACACGCGTAGTTATTCCCCGCTAAGGGACGATATAAATAAACCGACGGGCAAAAAATTACGAGGACAACGTGGGCATTTACGCTCGTACCACCACAAAGTGTACGAGCGTATCGCGCGAAACAACTTAAAGCAGAAATTAAAATATATAGAAACATTTTGTATTATACACTTAAGAAAAATGACGTTTAGGAAATTACCAAGAGACGGGGAATAAAAACATATACTCGTACACCGCGCGCGATGGTCTCTCTCTCTCTCTCTGCATCGCCGACGGCTATTCAGAGAAGTAGTTGTGTATGACAGAATGCAGCGAAAATTTCCAAAGTGTAGACGAATTTACTGGTTGTTGGGAGAAAGAGAAAGAGAAATAGAGAAAGAAAGAAAGAGAGGGAGAGAGAGAGATGGACAGATTATTATGTAGAATTCTAAATAATTAACCAAATTCGCTTGCTTTTGTGATTCTCACTGCTTGATAAGCAATCGGGATACGCGGGCGGGAGAGATACAGAATTAATGAAAACACGAGGAGGGTTGCGCGCGTAAAATGAGAAACGAAGGTAAATTTGTCAGAGTCCGCGGCGCGCGCTCTCACTTATTTCTGCTCTTCTCCATTACACGGCCGCTGTTTTAACGGCGGACCGCGCACGGGCTTGATAATGGGTTCTCCGACGCATGTTAAATACGCGATAAATTTGCCTAATTAATTCTTCGTGAATTCCCGACAGAAGAGCTGGACGGGCCAAACGCTGGGCGGATACGAGACGCCTGGGTTATCGCCGTCGAAAGGTGAGCTAATTGAGCGAGTAATAATTACTCGCCCAAAAGTAGTGGTTGTTGATATTCCTATACATGCGTATATACTCGGCGTATATAACAACGTTATTATACCGTCGTATAACGTATATATACACGGTAATATAACGGGCGTTAACGTACGCGCACGCACGCATCGCGCCGAGACGAGATCCGAGCGCGTGTCCCGCTTCTGGTAAATACATTCCCGTCGGGGCGGGAATCATGTATCGATTAAACGTCACATAAAAGGCGGCGATGTCCGAGCGAGCGAGCGAGCGAATGTGTTTTTGATCGAACGCGGGAATGCGTCATCTAAATGTCACCGAAGATCGCTGCGAGAACGCGTGCGTTTCACAATCGAGTCTCGATAACGACAGTTTTGTGATGACAAGTCGCGAAATTAAAGAAGGTTTTTTTCGATCGACTAGCTTATTTTTTTGGGGGGGGAGGTGTATTTTCGGCCGTTTCGTGAAATATCAATTCGCTTCGACGTTAACTTCGTTAAAACGCGAATCGGTTTTATTAATGAAGTCGAAAAAGGGACAAGAGCGTGCGCGCACTTGTTTCATTTATAAGCCATTATCTTTGCTCACCTCGTTAACTTCTTTTTTTTTTTTTTTGTTTCTTCTTTCTCGGACGCGGAATTTATCTAGTTTTAGTCTGTGATGTTCAAAGATGTGATTTATCTTTGCGGAAAGAGTGGCCGAGATAAATTAAAGCGTATATATATATATATATCTTATCTAAAGAAAATTGCGTCTCTTCTCTCTCTCCATTAAATTGGTCCTGATTGCCTCCTCGAGTATCGCATCGCGAGAAAGTATCTTTAACACTGAGAACACGGATAATTACTTGTCGCTGTCGCAAATTAGATCGCGCAAAAAATTTTACTCGCGGAATTTCTGTGCGCGTCGCGAGCGGAGTTATATCGCGCGTGTTTTGTGAAGACTCGATGATTCGAATGTGCGCGCGCGCGCGTGTGTGTGCGCATGTAAGTGCGCGCGCGCACACACACACGTCATTAGACTTTGCGATTAATGGTTGTTGTGTGATTCGTCCTTCAATATGTCTCTCGCTTTTTCCGTGAACAAGCACATCGACAGCTTTTCAAACGGACCGTGTTTTTCTTTCTTTTTTTTTTCTATCCGCAGGAGCGCGAGGGAGAGGCTGCAGAAACTGACGGCGCTGAAGAAGATCCAGCCGCGCGACATCCAGGCTATTTTGCATCAGCAGGTACGTGTTGTACGAGATGTGCACGCATGTATAATTAGCCAGATCAGATCGGATGTTAATATATCGCGTGCCCCCCCTCGATACTCCGACTCGTTTCTGAAACGAGAGATACGATCTCTCGCGTGCTTCTCATTGCACCAAAAAAAAAACAAAAATCACTTTTTACGCGGTCGATGTTACACATTCATCGTCACTCTTCAAAAATCTAAATAAAAACAAAAGTTTAAATGTCTAACAATAAGAAAAAAAAAATTTGGTTGGAGCATCTTTAAAAAGTCTCATTGATTGAGAAAAAACCGTAATAATTAATTACGCGATATATTTCAAGCTTTTTTCTAGGGTAGTTTTCTACCAGCATCTCGCGTGTATAGCTCCGCGTCTTCAGGTTTTTATTTCGCCGCTGCGAACACACGGAGCGGAGTTACAATTTGAATCGCAATCCAACCGCGCGCCAAAGGACGTCGTCGCGCATTCCTCGTCTTCCGGCGATTCTTTATTCCGCTCGCGGTCGCGGGATTCCACTCGCCGCGGACGGCGAGTCCGAGTCAATTCCGCGAGCGCGCCGCGTGCAAATGAATCGATCGGCCGTGAGGCGAAATCGTATACTTACGGAGGCTGGCCGCGCCATTATGAAATGTGGAATGCCAAGAAAATGAGCGAGCGGTGCGGACGGAGGTGCGGGCGATATTATGCACGCGGCCTTGTTTACGAGAGTGCAAAACGGATGCGCTCGGAGTTGCGTTTCTTTGCTGCGCGGCGCTGATGCAAACGTCGCATCGCTCGCGATCGTTCGCACCTTCGCCCGAAAATCCTCAGCACGGCAAAATCACTCGGCATTTCGATTACGCAACAAACGACGAGTTTCCCATCGGTCGTAACGATAGACGACGACGACGACGCCTCCGCGCTTTCAAACGACGGTCGGCAGAGGCATCGCGTCGTCATTGTCGAGAGGAAATTACGCGGAAAGAGTAATACGCGCGCCCCGGAGAAAAAAAAAAAAAGACGAGCCAAGAGGCGCGCGCGTAACCTATCGCTTGCCCACGACGACGTTCGCCTCGTCGAGAGAGAGAGAGAGAGTAAAGCCGTGCGAAAGTATCGATACCTGATGCTGGAGTTAGTAACCGAGCGTATAGACAAGTATTGGTGTCATCCGACACTTCACCCGAAAGTATCGTGTACTTTTGAGAGGCGATGGAAGTAACGATATGTAACTTCGACTCATTGTGCACACAGATGAGACGCACGTGAGAATAAAAAAAAAAAAAAAAAAAAATTTTTTTCGTATTTTTTATAAATACGATGATGATAAAATTATTTTTTTTTTTTTCCTCGCCAAAGTTCGCAGCTTTGTTGTCACCTTGTGAAAATAAAGTTGCGCCACGTATAAAGTCGCGCAACAACACATAAACATGTGTGTTGATTAAAATTAAGGATTTAATTACTTTTTCAGACGCGAGGAAAAAAAAACAAAAACAAAACGAACGAATGAATTAATTAACGAACGAGTGTGTTTCCTGATTTTTCTTTTGTCTCTTCGAAGGAAAAATTTGCCGAGACTAGCAAAGACGTATAACATATATTCAATCGCGAAATCGCCCGTGGAAATGATTTTTCCGCGGGAGCGTTTTCAATTATTTTCTGATGTAATCATACGTTTTGTTTTTTCTTTTCCTTTTTTTTTTTTTTTTTTTTTTTTTTTTTTTTAACGAGAGAAACGCCGCGTATAATTTGACACTTTGGCGCGCGGGAAAAGTTTGCGCGCATTGTTTTCTCATTAACTGCGTTCCGGGATATATTTTAGCGAAAAAAATTATGCGGGATATATATCGTTTCGCGTGATTGCGACACACGGTAATGTGGGTTTAAAAATCTCACACACACACACACAGACACGCACACGTACCTACTCTCGTCGACTTTTCTCGATACATACCTCGCGAAATAGACTTTGAACGGAAATCGCGCGAGGGGGGGGGGAGGAGGAGGAGATGTCGCAACGTGTACACATGTACGTATATATTGACGACCGTTAACGAGTTTTCTCGATGTTACAACTGTATATAGGTATCATTGGTACGTGTGTGATACGCGTACGCTTTTATATACGTGTATATACTCGCGCCTCCTTCACGCGCCGGCCTTTTTATACGAGTATGTAATTCGGTTAAATAGAAGGTGCGGCGAGAGTAAAAAAACCTTGATTTAATTCGACGACAATGGCGGTATCATTCGGGAAACTGTCGGGCCATTTCGCCGCATTCATTTTTTTTCCCCCGACGTCAGTGCTAAGACGTTATTAAGATGCACTGAATGAGACACTTAAGGGATGTTGAGGGTTGATGAGTTTTTTGACTGAGAGCAAGTGAGCACGCGACAGTTTCTGTGTGTGTGTGTGTATGTGTGTTCGTGTATGGACGTGTGTGTGCGAACACTTACGTATACACTGTCTCTCACATAAATAACGTTCAACCTTCAAACTTTCTACTACACATATAAATAAACGACGAACCAAGATTTCAGCGAAGAAACTTCGATAACGTGAAATATAAATATGACGATCTATTTATTGTGCTCTTTTCTCGCTTTAGTTTTAAAAATAGTTTTCGCGAGAGACGAAGTGTGCGGCAGCATCCGATAAGCGGCGAGCGTTGTATTGTACACGTAGGGAGAGAAAGAGAATTGTGTGTATCGTGTATACGAGAGAGGAGACACATAAATATATATTAACATTTAATATAT
>QVNX01017805.1:0-11847 GCA_014825495.1 Pseudomyrmex sp. PSW-54
AAAAAAAAAAAAAAAAAAAAGAAAACCTGCAGACGGACGAAGCGACAGAAGTTGACGGTTTACGATGTTGCGAGTTTTTAATCCTCCAAATCGGCGATAAACTTCGTTTTTTGTTTTTTTTTTCGGCGTCCATATTTCAATTTGCACAAATGCGACGTCAAAGATTGAGTAATTTTTTTTTAACATCTTTCTCAGTTTACACTCATCTCTGGCTCTTTGCGCGCGGAAAATTTATTGTTCGATATCTCGCACACGCGACAAGTTTTCGCGATACTGCGGCACGTGTGTGCGCGTGTGTGTAAAAACATATACAACGCATTACGATCGATGCGTCGCGTCGTCTCTCGCGCAAATAAATCTCGTAATCAATCGTGAAAACGACCGAACGATTCTTGCCGCCGACATCGTTTGGACAATAATGTCAGTACGAAACGCATTAATGTCGACGCCGCCGAGTCGTATATCAACGTCGCGAAACAGCCGGGATATAATTCGAGAGACGGGAAATACAAACGAGAGCGGTAATTACGCGAAATATAGACTTCTCAATCAAGAAGAGCGTCGGATGGATCGCGCGCGCGCGCGTATCAAAAAGTTATTACACACTCCGACACAAAATCCGAAATCACGCGTCATCGCGGTGATGCGAACGAAATTTAAATGTTTTCCGCGAGAAAATATCTCGTCGGAGACGTGCAACTTATCGGTTCGCGTCTTCGACACATTTTAGGTAAAAAAAAAAAAAGTATTTCGACATCCGTCCTGCAATGTGAGAATTTGTGTTACACGGGCGAAAAATAGACCGTTGTTTGTCGATAAAAATAAAATCTGGTTCCTTTCTTTTCGGGGGGTTTTTGTGACGATCGATATTGGCTCGCAGCTTATATGGTATACCGGGCAGTGAGAGATAAGGTAACACAGCGGGATTCTTGGGGAGGATAATGCATGTGACCGACGGTCACACAAAAGCCAACAATACGACGAAAATAATGCACTTGTGCACCCCGCGCGGTTTAGATTGTGTGCATACACATCGCAACTTCATAATTTTAACAGCTAGAACGTGTGTGTCGCGAAACTAGGTTGCATTCTAATTGGATATAACCCCGGCTGAAGTATCTTTACACGCGGACGAAATATATACTCGACAAAACACGAAGAGTCTGAGCGGAAACTACCACTGGCGTGTGTGAAATCTCGGCGGATTTTGAATGTGCGACATCGTGTAAGGAATTTTCCAGAACATTTTACAGCAACGCCTGTACACGTGTATACGTCACGTGCTTTTTGCGTGAACCAACCGCCTGGTAAACAACGTTCGTTGACGATCGGGCTTGCCCGCGAATTTTACCGATTCGCGGGAAAACAAGTGCCGGCAATCGTCAGCCGAGCAGCCAATAGAATAGACTCTTTGGCAATTGTAATCGCGCGCTAGAAAGACTTTGTGGAACAACACAGTGAATAAAGTTTGTTCTCAATTGTGGTGTTCAAATTCCGGTGCCGTTTTATACAGCCTGATCTTATACAGTGTTCTTCAACATAAGCTCGAAATCCTTACACACAAAACCTGGCGCAAGTGCGCAAAAGCGAGGCTTCGCTTAAAATCGATCGATATATACAATTATATACGAGACCCGCGCGCAAACCGAAATCTCTCGAAGCGAGATTTTCACCCTCGTGTCACGTCGAACGCGAAGAGGTGAACAACGCGTCTGGAGTTAATTATTATTTGTTTAAGTGAAAAAAAAAAGTCTGCGACAATATGAGACAAAATCTCGGGCGCGGAAAGAGAGAGACGCTCCTCAAAGATCGCGTTCGCTCGCTTCCTGCGTTTCTCGCCGAGTTTATAGGGTCAACGGCATTTCCGCGAGATGCCATAGCGGAGAGGAGAGCGGAATCCGACGCTATTCACGCGACAGGAAGCATTCGACGAGTTCGAACGAGTGCCGCAAAGGAGGCGAGCGTATCAACCTGCTTGTGCTCGCCGATATCGCTACGAGGAATCGGCGAGCTGTCAGTGTGTTTCTGGAACTCACGTACCATTCAGACGCGCGACTCGACCTTCGTTTCTTCTTTCCGCATCGGTCACACACACACACACACACACACATACATGCGCGCACACGCCGATCTAGGCAAACCTTTGCTCGACGCTATTCCGCGGCGCATTCAAACACGAAGCTAAGCGCATTACTCAGCTGCCACGCTCTCTGACTACGGAGAAAATTAGTTTAATCGCCTGTGTAACGAGCTTTAGACAGTTCACACCCGTGAACTCGCAACACACCGTCCGGGACTCGTCTCGTCGAGACGAGATTTTTATCAAAGACCCACCACCTCGTTTGAAGCCTCTTTACGTCATTACGTCTGATGTTTGTAGCTCGTAAATATGTCGCTTTAATCTTTCTGATAAATTTAATTTTTTTCTTTTATATCGCAACTACAGAGTTACTCTCTCTCTCTCGTAAAAATATTGATGTCTCGAGATATGATATAATATTTTTTTTTTTTTTTTTTTTTTTTTTTTTTTTTTAATTCGAATTCGAGTTTATATGTTCAACACAGCGTTTTATCTCAGCTGCAAAACCAGTTTTATTTTATTGTATATATATATTTATTGCATCGAGAGTCGTTGGAACACGAGATACGTAGAATTTATTGAAATAATTTTTGCGATAGAGTTCGAGAATGTAATAAAAAAAAAAAGTGCACAATTTCGCGAGAGACCTTTCACATGGTTTCCCAGGCAGAAAAGATTTATTTACACGTGCACGTATATATATATATACAAGTGCGTAATACGAATAATCCGATGGATGGAACATCGTCGCGCCGCAGAGATTCTAGAGGTGGTTTTAATCGGATTCATTATCGACGCGCGTCATCTGCACGAGGGAAACAGATCCGCTTTTCTTGCGGACATTTCGATGCTTTCACGGGTCGGTTCCCCGGGTTTAATTATACGCGCGAATGCGAGTATACGGCGCGCGCCGACATATGTGTATATATATATATATAATATAATATATACACGAGTATATATACACTCTCTAGAATTTCACTCCGCGAAAGAGAGACCGGCAGTTAAGCTGCATTCGACAAAGCGTTACGCACGTACACGCACCACATGTGAACGCGCGCGCATTCCTCGTTAAAGACGCGCGCGCACGTCAATAATTCCAGTTTCGTCGTGAAAAATGCGTTATTGCTTTTGCGATGAAAGTCGGCGGGCAGAGACGTTTTAAGTATTTAATTGCTTGCGTGCGTGTTTCCTGTACGCAAATGCTTTTTTTTTTTTTTTAAGTTTCTATTTGATTTCTTTTTTTTTTATCTTAGAAGAAATATTGTTTCTTGACCCTGGACTGACTCTCAAAAATGCCTACCAGTTGGAGTCTGCGAGACCCATGCGACTTTAAAATTAAATATCTTCGCGAAAAATGAATATATTTTCGATTTTGTTTGTTTTTTTTTAATCAAAAGTTTGAACAATTCTGCGATAAAACATTAATTGAAAAAATCTCCATTAGTTGGAAGATATAAGCGTTAAAAAAAAAAAACTAATTTTTAAGACACATGTGCGCAGTTTTCGAGTGAGTCTGGGAGACCCGTGTCAGTCCACGAAGGATTAAATATCCCACGTTTTGCGACAGACTGAATAATTCATGATTCCGGGCTAAAGCAACATATGACATATGTGATTTCGAAGTTGCACATTGTTGCATATCTTGCACAATGTATCGCGCGTTTTATGAAATAGGAAATTGAATTCGGCAAGAGAATCGATTAAGTCGATTGCACTTTTCCTTTTGTCTTTCGCTACCGAATAGAAATTGCGCATCGAAATTTGTACACAACAGCGCGAACAATAGTGCCGAGCGTTTCGTCGTGAAAATTAATCGAGTGAAGTTTCTTCGCGTCACGCGCGATACATTAGAGAACGAAGAAGTTTAAAGTGAATGTAAACTTCGAATTTCTCCCGGGATTGCGCTCTAATTATATGCCTCACGGGATCATCGCTGCATCACTGGCCTCTCTTATCGGTCTGCTTATTTATCAACGTGAATTATATATATTTATACATATATATATATATATATATAATTCAATATACATAAATAATTATACGTACGTAGATACATTTGCATTGTTTATTTATTGTATCATCGTGATTATAATTATATTCACGGAATACAGACTGTTATCGTACTGATCGCATGAACGACTCTAATCAACTTATATCATCAATTTATATATCGAGTGGCGCAATCAAATTAATTTATCACCAGTCGTGCGAACAGCCCGAATCATTAACACGTACACACACATTCTAAGGCAAAATATAATCAATTTTTTCTATAAGCGCATCGTCGCGAGAAAAATTGTCTCTGTTATTTACGTCTCCTCAGAGACTACAAGCATGAAAATAAAAACTAACTAAATCGACGAACAAACTCGCCGTCATTTACAAAAAAAATTATCGAATTATTAGAATCGTCGGCAATTTTCTCTACCGTTAAAAAAATATATTTCGCGATCGATGTACGTATCACTTTTAGGGAGGGGAAGGAGGCGCAAATGTTGCAATAAATTGTCTCTTCACGCAATGTTGCACAGATTTTTTCATTTAATTAATTCACAGAAATACAGATCAGTTTTACCGAAACGGTAATTAATACGTCTGCAAGGGTGCAAGACAGCGTGACGACGGGACGTCGGTTGCGCGCAACATTTCTCTTTGGTCGGCTGTCCATCGACTCGTTTGCCGTGTCGTAATATCCATTAAGATCGCTCCGCGATCACTGTTATTCATTGCGCAACGCTGTAATATAAAAACGATTTATTTGTCGTCATGTGTTTTACAAGACTTTAATCGGCAATGAAAGACTAGCCGCGCGTTCACAAGCTAATTTCGCGAGCGAGATGCTCTCGCGTCGGTTGTGCGCGACTCGGCGACTTTGTAACGCAATTTTTTTTTATATCACGTCGGCCGTGGGCCAACTTTTGCGCGAACAATAAGCATAAAACCCTGGTTTAACGGACTGCGGCGGATGTGATCGTCGAATCGTAATGGCACTTTCTCCCAACTCGTCGGAATATTCCCGAAAAACAAAAAAAAAAAAGTATATAACGTAACGCTGTTGCGCTCACATCCGCGCGAAGTAGATTACGAGGGGAAACGAGAAGAATGGAAGTCGATGGTGTTTTTTTTTTTTTTTTTTTTCAAAAACCGTTGACAGGAAGATGAAAAATCCCACTAACGTTCAATCAAACGTTCGTTCGTTTACTCTGTTCCGCTCTAATTTCCTCTACATATATAGTCAAATTAATTTTTCACGGAAATCAGGTTGGCCGTAATATTGTATTATAAATTTTTTTCTTTTCCCAGAGAGGTGTTAAAGCAGTTAATATGGCACGAATAGAATTTATGATCACAATTTGTGCGCAAGCGAGTAAAAGTCTCTGACGAGCAGAACGAAGAGAAGCAATTGATGAAAATCGTGTGGATCGGTAGGATAAAATTGCTTATTCCGTTTACCTTGAATTTCCCGTCAATTCAAGAGCCGAGTTACTCTCTGCTTCTTTCTCTCTCTTTCTCTCTTGATAAAACACTTTCTTGATTATTCAACGAGAGCGGAAAACACAGAAAAAAAAGAGATGGGAGAAACTCTCATCTCTCGAAAAATCCATCCAGCCAGCTCCCGAAATAGACGAAGTCTGTCACTTCAGATATCTAATGTATCTAATGTTTGTACATTGGTGTAGTATCTCGTTGTCAAACGTCCCGTGAAACGCGCGTAATCGTTTCGAGACACATTTCCAGCAAAATGGCTTCGATCGGATTTTCGTCCACTCACCTTAGAATGGCAACTGCCAATAAACTCTCTCGCGCGAAATTCGCCGCCGCGCTCGCGTTCCAACGCGCGCATGAAATACATGACATTTGCATGTACGAACGAACGTCTCGAAGAAGACGTTTTGCACGAGCGCGTCGCGGATTCGCAGAAGAGAATCTACTACACACTTCCACGGTAATATCGTAGCATTCGAGTGATTTGTACATCGAAACTGTTGTTGCACGTGTCGGTTTTCAAACAACTGTGCAAACCATTTGAAAAGAACGGTCGCGCGCAACTATCGATATTACATCGGGAATTCTAGAAATCGAGAAACACGCGGTACACGAATCGTGCCGGAAGCTTGATGGATGAAAAGGATGTGGCGGCGAAGCCGCGGAGGCGTGAGTTCTCGGTATTTTGTGTTTCGTTTTTTTCTTTTTTTTTTTGTTTTTGTTTCCATCAGGATGGGGTGAGTGCGAGGGCAACGATATTGGGTTAGTTTTTGCCGGCGGTTTCCAGTTTCCCGAGTAGTGCAATGAGGTCTGCGCACTTCCCGTAGATGATCACCACGTTCCAGATTGAAGCGATAAGTTTCACTATTTCAGCGAGCAGACTATAAGCGGGCAGCTTTAATCCTTCCCAGGATGACGTTGCTCGGCTCCGTTCGAACGTTGTGCGCGATAACGTAATTAGTGACGTCACAAAATATAGGTCGCGTTTCGAGTGACGTTGCTCGGAAGAGCATTCGTAAAAAGTTGAGGGAGAAAGAGAGAGAGAGAGAGAAAGAGAAGAGAAAAAGAGGGTGCGCTCTCGGAATAGGTGGAAGTACAACAGGATGCAGCTGGCGCGTTCGCTCTATGGCAAATGGCCTGACGACTTTTTCCATCGAGGGTAAGTGGGGGGAGGGAGATCGCCTAGAAATAAATATAACGCTCTCTCTATATATATATATATACATACACACACAGATTTAATCGGTTCGATCGATTCTCATGAATTGAGGCGCCTGCAAGCAGCTTGAAAATTTGTTATGGAACACTTCCGTAGAATTCATGTTGGTATTACAGCGATATCGCGGCGAGACGTAAATTCCCATTTTGACGTTGTAAACCTGATCTCCTCGTATTTATTGATGAAATTTTTCATATTAAGAAGCTTAGATGATCTTTCCGTTTGAAATAGATATTCCACGATACGCGAGCGAAACCTACTGTGTCACGTCGTTTCGACACTTGTTGTAAATAAATTTAAAAAATTCAAAGGGAAAGATATTTTTTTCAATACAATAAATAATAGAAATAAATACACGAGATTTGAAAATCCTCTCGACGAGAGAAGCGATCGATAATAAAGTAATAGTAAACTTCGGCTTTTTTGGCTGCGAATGCCCACGCGAGCTCCGATAACGGTACGGCAATGGCGCGAACACACGCACCGTCAGGTTTAACTTTCATTAAGGTCGGCAAGCGTGACCTTTCCGTTCGCCGGTCCCTTATCTACCTGTCGACGCGCCAAAACCCGTAACTTTTTTTCTCACGTCCAACATCCTCCTCTGTAAATATCCCTTTTGAAGTTCGGAAACCCCGCCGCGACCTCATACAATGTCGCACTTTTCTGCGTGAATGGGATTTCGCGCGAGCGATGACAGGATTGGATGCTAAATGATGACAAGTGAAGATGAGTCAGCGCGTCGCGCCGCGCTGACACTATATATTGACATTATTGACACGTGGCCGAAATCAACGGTCATCCGAATAAAGTGTTGCAAATCCAGTTTTGTCCGCTCAATCTTTATTAACCGAAACTGCGGAGTTACGTAATCAAATGTTGAGTAAAGAAAATTGATTAAAATCACAAAAAAAAATTTGTTCTTTTTGTGACAAGAGCAACAAAATAATAATTTTACATGGAATTTCACGTGACGTTTAATCGCACTGTAAATGATAAAAAAAATAAATAATAAAATAAATAAAAAAAAAAAAAAACTAGTAGTACTTGTGTTTCATAAAAAATTAATAGTGTAAAATTATTTCCTAAAAAAATGATAATTAATTTATATACTTTTTGAAGAAGAGTAAAAAAAAAAAAACGAAAAACTCATCTTCGTTTCTTTTTTCTCCTCTTCTTTTTAATCACGATGGATTTAAAGGCAGACGCAAGAACTGCATTCTCATGCGTCTCCCGCAAATTTTCCCATCAAGTTAGCCGGTTGTAACGTCCGTTCCAGGCAGCAGCATGCACAATGCTTTTAATACGGGTGACGCGGCCCACATCATGGCCGAAGGCCGTCGACCCGCAAAAAGGGCGAAACAACTCTGGGCCCCGAGTTTGATAGCTATGGCCAATCAATCTGTTAATATCGAGGTACCCGATTAAGGTATCGAACAAGCACACAAAACGCACATAAACCGATCGTAAATAATCAACCACGATAAACGAACTTGACTCTGGGAATACATTTAACACATAAATTTACTACAGGTAAACGAGCTTCAGACGAGACTGAGTTGTTACAAACTGAGTGAAATTGCACACATCGTCTAGTTCTAGTTAATAAAGTTCTGTCTCGAATGTGTTAATTTAAGTGCTTCTACGCGACACGAGAGAGGGAAATAGAAAATCAACGAGAGATCACTTCACTTTTCAGTACATCTACCGTATATGTATTGAACAAAATGCATCTCATCGCTCTAAGAAAGTTAACTTTTCACGCTTGGAATCAAACGCTCGCGCGTTCACGACGAGAGCGAGGATATACACGCTCGTATTTTTATGCTCGATCCATTAGCCGGACGGTATACTCGCGAAACTCTCCGTAGAAACGCGCCGCGCGCAAAAAAAAAAACCTTGTCCCGCCAGGGTTCCTGCCATTTTTCATCTCTCCGCCGGAGAGAATTTCTTCGTCCTGATCGTGTGAAAAATCGCAAGCGTGGGCGGCAAAATGGAGGGCGGCATTGTCCTCGTCGGGGGCCGAAGCAGGATCGGGGGATCTTTTAACGGTCCGTCCGCTTCACGACGCGGCCAGGCATGGCGCTCATCGTCGAGCTTTTATCGCGGCTAACCGCAAACCGTAACATATATATATATATACTTTCCCGTCCGGCGACTGGCCGTCCGTCGTCGTCGTCGCCGCGACTGTTGCTTGCTTTCACACTTCCATAAGGGAAGTCTCGTCGCGACTTCGTATGTGCATGTTCCTAATCCAACACATTCCCTGTATTACGGGAGTCGTAAATGTGCGGGTTTTGCGATGCCCGAGACGCGCGTTCTTACAAAAAAAAAAAAGATTTTAGTACAAAATATATTTCCCGTGTACTACGATTTTATCGTGTCTTTTTTCTTCAATGTGGATTAAAAAAAAAGAAAAAAATGCGAATTTGTCCTCGTCTTCTTCAATCTTTCAAAATATATTCTTTCTTCCGTCATGTGAAACGCCTTATTTAAGGTCGGGCACGAACGCAGACAAAGTTTGATCTTCTCATCTTCGCGTCCGCGCCACGACGGATGTCAGGTCGCATTTTACATGAATACGAAAAACGTGAGAAGACGTGGCAAAAAGTGAAATAAGTGTTCGTCGCGATGATTTCGAAAAAGATCCTTAATTTCCGCGACGGTTCTCGTTCACAATGGGCGAGAGCTTTTGCGCGAGAGAGAACCAAATCCCGAGGCGTGCGGACGCTTGTGTCGGAAAAAGTCTGGCGAGAGATTGCGCGGAAAGAAGAAAAGAAAAGACAGAGAAGAGAAGAAAGGTGAAGCAAGGAGGAGAGAAACGAGATAGCGGTTCCGTCGGTTCTCCACGGACTTTTCTCTCTCATCTCCCTTACTTCTTCTCCCTCTCCCGCTTCTTTCTCTCTTTCTTGGCCGCGCCATTTTGCGCTGCAACTTTGTTTCTCTCGGGCACTTTCAGTCGGACGTCATGAGACGTCATTTCCGACGCGAACGATACGGCGCTGGATGTGAAAAGATTTAAGCACGTTGAGATGGACAACCGTAATGCGCGCAGAAGTCGAGAGAAAGGCAATGCAATTTCTCTATTTTGTTTTGTGTTCTCTCTCGCGTGAGAGATATGTATCAAATATTAAATTACACACCTATGTGTAACAACAACTTTTTTTATATTCTTTCGGTGCCAATTTGTAATTATTTTTTTTTTTTTGCTACATCGAGAGAAAAACGTTTTTGAGTCTAAAGTCTCTTTTCTCGTTTCTTCCTCACTGATCAAATTTTTGCAATAAATCAGAAATTTTAAATAAACGTCCGTGTGCATGTTTTTTCTCTTAAAAGCCGTCAGGAGCACAAAATCGAGCGGTAAGTATTTCTCGATTTTGAAAATCGCCACTTTACGTTGAAGCTCCTCGACACACTCCTCGACGCCATCTTGTATCGATGACGTCAGAAGCGAGAAAAATACGCGAAAGTTTCGCGCACTTTGCGTGAAAATAAAAGAATTATTTCTGTGAATAAACGCGCGTGGGAGATCAATAGAGCACACTCGTAATAGCGAAATGTCTTCTTTCGATTGAAACAACGAGAAATCCAGACAATAAAATCAAAACATGGGACATTTGTCACAGGGATTTTTGATAGCCGCCGAATCGTGTCTTGATTTTGCATTTCTCTCCCCCGCTAAATCGCACTTTAAACAAAGTTTCCGATATATATTTTACAGCCTAGTTTGTTGAACAAATCTCTTGATTCGTCGCTAAACACTTTTATTTCCAAAGCGAATCTCTGATGTGTTTTCAGACCATTCCAGAGGCCGCCTCTGTTCGCGTCGCACATTTACATCTTTTTGCACCTTGTGTTTCGTTTTTCTTTTCTCACTGTGTGTTGGTTCTCTGCGCCGTTTCCGTTGCGCAGTTATTGTCAAATCGGACTTGACGCTCAAGAAGTAACATACATCGGGAGAAGAGGAGGGTCTTAACGCGCCCGTTGTCTGAGAGAAGAGGACACTTCAGAAATATTAATGCTCGGAAGAAGGGCGGGAGGGCAAGATAGTGATGAGGAAGGTGAGATACCGGCATTCCGCCGATCCTTCGTCCACGCTCCCGCAGCGTGGAACTTTTGCGAGGAACATTTTTCTCGTTAATCACGCAATTTTTCAACCTGACAGGAAACACCCTCTTTCGAAGCTTCATCGATTAATCTCGGAGCGCGGGCGGCTATACGTCTGTTCGAATCCCGGCGCGTTATTTCAAGAAACGACAATTCCGCGGATACACGCAAATCCTAAACCGCTTACTTCTCATATGATGATTAATTTCGCCGCTCGCTCATCGCGGCGGCAACGGCGAAGGCGAGCGACACGCGTGTAAACGATCGACTCTGAAAGGTGCCGCTTGCGGTACCACACATTTCATATTTTATTCATCAGAGAACACACATACGGAATGTTCACGGGAGGTAAAATCGATACTTCGGACGAGGAAATGAGTTACGCTGGTTATTGTATGCGGCTTGCGATATATTGTATATATACATATATTGATCTTTCTTCTTCTCGTCTGAGAAACTTCGCGGATATTACAGGGTTTGCGAGATGAAATATATATTTACGGCGTAGTTGGGTTAAGTTCGCGCACGCGAAGAAGAACGGTATTGATAGAATTTATGAGGACGAATTATGTAAAACGAAAAAAGAATCTCTTTCGTTCGAGCACATGATCTCTCCCGAGCACGTAAGAGATTCTCTCTCGAAGAACGAAAATATATATCTACTTGTAAGACAGAGTGGGAGAGATCGTAGTCACGGATAATATAACCAGTGTCGTACTTCTATCTTGTCGCGCGATTTTGTGTTTTCTCGATTTAATTTACAAATTAAAATCGTGCGTGCAAGAACAAAAAAAAAAAAACAAAACTTAAACACGTCGTCGTTAAGACATAGGATATTACGAATTATCGTTGAGATGGCGATGTGACAGAGCACCGACTTGAAATTCATCATTTTGAAACTTCAGCAACAAAAAGCAGATTTATCGACCTACATGTCCCCCCCCCCCCCCCCCCC
>QVNX01017811.1:0-14406 GCA_014825495.1 Pseudomyrmex sp. PSW-54
AAAGCTAAAGGATGTAACTATTATGTAATGTACTTAATATTACATAATATGGTGTACAGTTTGTTATTTTTAATAATATAATTTGCATGACGCAATGTGCCCCGGTCTCCCCTACATGTCGAAATTTGTCACGAATCTACGCGAACTGATGTTGCAAAGTTTTACATCTTGTCATTTCTCTTCTTCTCAAATTTCAAGCACTTATTTCCGCTAACGATAATTCGAGTAATTTGGATTCTGTAAATACACTTGATCAAACTTAATCTATATGTAAGTAGTGTTATATTAAAGAGAAAGCGTACATGTTTACTCAGTAGTTCGTATTCGACAAATTTTACGTGCATATATATACATACATATATATATATGTATATATATATGTTGCAGATTCAACTATATGACGAAAAAACTACTTAACGAGCGACCAATCTTTCTTCCGCGGGTCATTGTCGCGTGGAGTAAATCACTGTGAAGCACGATACCGTTGTATTCAGTAGCTGAAAAACGGCACACACGTAGTAGTTCCATAACCCGCGTTTCACACAAAAGGTTCATTCATAACAAAATAGAAAATGTGTTTTTTTTTCTCGTCAAAGAAACAGTTAAGTTGTTTTTTGTTTTTTACCGTGGCGAAACACTCAAAGGACGCGATGAATAAACCAGCCGCTGTTAAATTGACATTTACCATTCCTTTTTGCATCACGAATAATAGCAATTTTTGCGTGTGCAACGGCGCTGCGTACCACATGCCATTGTAACTGCAATATTTTTTAATATTCATATTATACTCCTCGGCAAGACGGTCGCGTGTACTTTTAAGTGCACATAATATCGATTCGCAAACTCTTGACTCCAAAAAAAAAAAAAAAAAAAAAAAAAAAAAGAGCGTATAAAGATGCTACAATACTCACGATGCTCTAAAAAAATGTAATCCATGATCTATGATTTGTTGTCCGCCGTAGCTGCCGATGAACATGTAATTTACGTGAAGAATTATCAGAAGACCGAATATGAATATCTCATCGACGTTGTTCGTCAGCATCACTTGAAGAAACTACGAGAGGAGCAGGTGTGACGTTTAATTTCTCACCATCTCTCATTGTCAGATCAAGAAACAAAATTAGAGTGTAACTTACTTGAACAAGATTGATAATCAGAGAACACACACCCACTACGACTAGAAAACCGTACGCCACTTGGCAAAGAGATTGCAAATAGTCCATAAACCTTTGAACGAAGAAACGTTTTTTGTCGGAGAGACATTTTTTTTGTGTGCGTTAAAACTGATTAATAAACAGCTTTATCGAGATTTATATATCGAGCAACAGTTATTTGCAATATAACTGTTGCTCACGCACGCGCGACTAAATACAAATGTTATCAATAAAAGTAGAATTAATTTGTATTTTATAAATATATGACGTGTTTTACAAATTCGAGGAAATCTAAGAACCACAATCAAATTTAACACTTTCTGGTTGTACTTTTACGTACGTCGATTTAACGTATTTACAAAGAAACGTTGATTGAAAGTTTACAAAGTTTACAAAGAAAGAACAAAAAAAAAAAAAAATACCGACTCAATAGCCCTCTGATGAAAGACAATCGCGTGAATCATTCTTTCGTAAAACAGGTGCTTCTTCTTGAGAAAAAAGATCTCCGCCGCGTTCTCCATCGCATTCTCTATCCGATAGCTGCGTAACACACAAAAATCTACTGTAGGCGCGAATCGCGCATCGTCATGTAAAACAAACGGCTGGGTGCAACAAGTGCATTCCTGCGTTACCTTGCGATTTTGAACATCGCACACGCGTGTATGATGTACACCATTACCATCGTGCCTACACCGATCAGCGCGTTTATTCCTATATAAAAGGTCACCAGTTCGTGCACTATCATAGCGTACAAGTACTTCTCCTTGTTGACGAAGTATTCCGCGATCACGAGGAGTTGACAGGGTCGTGATCGATTCAACGGTAGTACGAGATCGAGAATTTTCGGCAGAAATTGAAACATTCCGGTGAACAACATTCCGATGTAGCAAAACGCTGAGGAACATCTTAAGTTATTTACTTCTTGAATCCACTTATGATTATTTCAAAAAGAGAAGATGTGTAGGACGAACATTTATTATCGCATTAACGAAAACGGATGAGTCAAACAAAAAAAATAACATTATGTGCGTAAATATTGTATATCACATTTAGATTCGTATTACGTTACCTATCATAGACATTGTTAGAATTTTCGCATAACGAGCGTACCGTTTTACAATATCAATTTCCAATTTGTCTCTCAACAAACTCCAGTCAGTTTGCATGTGTTGCATCAATTGTCTCAGCTGTTCGTTTCCGATTCCCTTACAAACGATTAAACGACAACTTTTTTTTTGTACATGTCGCGATTGAAAATTGATTCTCGTTAACACTTACACGATCCGCCTCAATGGTAAAAAAGCAATATTTTATCGTGCTGAAAATAGTGGGGAAAACGAACGAGAGAACCTTGAGAAAAAGATTTACACTGTATTGCGTTGTGGCGAATACCAGCAGCTGAAAAAATACATTTGGGAAAGTAGTAAAAAATAATTTTACGCGTGCGATAACTATATCCAGATCTTTTTTTTTTTTTTTTTTTAGAAAAATTAGAAAATCTTTACCAATCTTGCTGAAATTAAATTAAAAATCGAAAGATTCCAACTTTGTAGAAAAGAATGATCGAACAAAACTGCGGTGTATGAGGAAGAAAAATGACAACTCGTAATAAATATCGCGATTGAGAGAAGTGCAAGTGCGATGTTTGATTTGCGACTTACCTGAACAAGGAGAAACGTTAGAAGACTAACGAAAGACAGTAATTTTTGTATCCGAGCGAAATATGGCTTCTGAAACGGCCACAAGCCGATTGACGCGAGAAGAAATCGATTGAACTTGTAATAGCTCTCTTTTTCCGTGATCGCGTACATTTCGCGCGAGAGCTGCGACACGATTGCGACACTAATCTTCGCATTCTTGAATTATTTTTCTCTCTTTCTCTCTCTCTCTCCCTCTCTCTCTCTCAATGTTTTATTAACTATAAATTTCTCTCAATCAATATCACTTTGCGCGACGTACTAGCTGCCATAAGAAAACAATTACGTTCTTCCTACAATAGCTGGAAGAAAATAACGTATTTATGTATATATATTATTACGATACGAGTTGTAACACATTAGCCGGAATTATCTCACAAAATTGAGAAGTGTATTGTCACGCGACATAATATTCTTGCGCAAACGCACTAGCGACTTTTTTTTCTCGGCGAAAAAATACGATTCAGTCTCGTATGGCGCGGTCGTCGATTCGCATCGCAACTGTCAAGTGCAAATCGCAAGTATCAAAGATAAAGATGTTCATTCAGTGTAATAGAAAGATGAATAGATTGTTGTTACACCGTGTCTCTTTTTATATATTACACAACCATGTTGTATTAATTTGCCGATATATCGCATTGAGAAACTGTGTACAATGTTTATTATATATTTTAATGACAAATCAAACTGACTAGCCCATTCACAATCATCAAGTCGAACAAAAACCTAATTTTTCTATTTAAAATTATAATTTATATGCAATCATTTTTTTTATACTTCTTGCTTTGACTAAACAATTGCAAAATCTTCAGAACGTATACATCATTATTGTACAGAGTGAATTACTGTAAAGTAGGATATCGCTGAGCTCACAAGCTAAAAATACAGGTAAAATTGATTTTTAAATTGTGTAAAAAAAAAAAAATTGATCTGGTTCCAAAAAAATATTAATGCTGCCAAAAAAGTATTAATTTTACCGTGGTGAAAAATTCCAAGGACGCGATGAATATGCCACCCACTTCCAGATGTACGCTCAATATTCCCTTCTGCATTACAAACAGCAGCAATTTCTGTGTGCGCAACGGCGCCGCGTACCACATTCCGTTGTAGCTGCAATTTTATGTACACACACACACACGTACACACACAGAAACAAATTTGCAATTTTCCACGAATTCGGGATAATTGTATTTAAAAGCACTCACGACGCTCTGAATAGATCCGCGCCGTTATTTATGAGTTGTTGTCCGTAGAAATTAATGATGAACATGTAAACAAAATGAGCAAAGAGAAGAAGAGCTATTATAACCGCTTTGCCAAAATCGTTTGACGTTACAAGCTGAAGTAACTATAAGAGAGTACGTATGTATGTCATAACGAAATTCGCTGTTACTCGAAACAAGAGGAAACGCTACTTACTTGAAGAAGATTGATAACAGTAGAAGTCGTACCTACAAAGATTAAAAGTAAGAACGATCTTCCGAAAACGGATATGAAAAAGTGCTTGAACCTTTGAATCAAGACAAATAAAAATTGAAAATTGAATTTGCTTACAACGTACCTTGCGCAACATTACATACACATTTTATTCAATTATATTACGTTATTCTCTTGAAACGATTTTTACTTTTTTACATGGTTTATAGTTTTGATAAATTTCGTGATAAATTAATCTCTTTAGTTGTTAATCCTAATAATAGAAGAACAAAAATACTGACTCAATAGCCCTTTGATGGATGACGATCACATTTATCATTCTCTCGTAAAGAAAATCCTTTTTCTCAGCACTAGAAACCCCGAGCACGTTCTCTCCGACTGCGTTCTCAATTCGATAGCTGTGTAAACACGTGAGAATTTAACGTAACATAATTTTCCATTATTGTGAGTGACTGAGAAACAAAAAAAAAGAGCACTTGGACCTTGGTTAAATACCTTGTGATTTTAAACAACGCGCACGAATGAAGTATGTATCCAACTAGCATCATAAGAACACCGATCATCGCGTTTATTGCTAAGAAGACTACCAACGTCTCGTGCAGAATTATTGCGTAGAAGTATTTCTCCTGACTGACGAAGTACTCGACGATCACGAAGAGTTGAAGGGGCCGTGATACGTTCAGCGGCGAGACGTAGTCGAGAATCAACGGCAGTAATTGAAATATTACGAAAGAGACGAGGCTAAAATAGCCAACCGCTGAAAAATTCGTTTGTATCCTGCTCGATTAAATATATATCTTACTTGTCAAGATTAGAGTGACGAATCTCCCTGAGCGTGCGTATCGGTTCGCAATAGCAAGTTCCCACTTGTCTTTCAAAAGACAACAGTCGGCTCGCATTTGTCGCATCAGAAGCTTTACCTATTTGTTTCCACGTTCCTTACGATGAATTAGAATGATACTTTTTATGTACGTCATCTTGCAAATGTTTGAATGAACGATTTGCGGTATTGGACTTACATGATCTGCCTCAACAACGAAAGAGCTGTATTTTATCATTGTGAAAAGAGTGGGAAAAATGACCCCGAAAATCTGAATGAGAAGGTTCATATTGCACTCTCTTGTGCAAAGCACCAGCAACTGCAAAGAACACAAAGTGCCCTATGTGATCGCATCGGAATGGTTTATAAAAAATTACCGAAGTATATATTGCGGAGCGATCTTCACAAGCGTGTTATCAAATTAGGAAATTGACTTAATTGATTAAAATGACTTCTTATTGGTTTTAAGTGTGACACGAAAGATTTAATTTCTATAAAATAATTAATAAACGCGTGATAATGTCTAGATAAAAGATAAAAAAAAAAAAATAATAATAATAAAAATTTAAATAGTACAAGATTAATGAGCACGATAACACACACACACACACACACACACACCTGAATGTGACGTACCTGAACAAGAATAAACGTTAAAAAAAGTACGAAGGTAATTGTTTTTTGAATCAGAGCGAAATGCGGCTGTTGATAGGGCCATATGCCGATCGACGTAAGAAGAAGTCGATTGAGCTTGTAATATCGTTCCGGGGTCGCGCACATCTCTCACGGGGGTTGCTTACACGACTGCGACGCCAACCCTTGCATCCCCCCGAATTATTCCTCTCTCGATATTTCGTGCGAATTTCACACAATCAATATTTCCCGCGCACTATATGACAGCCGCTATAAGAAAATATTCTTCTAACAGCTGGAAAAATTAATGTGTGCCTATATTTGCGATAAACACATTATTGCTCAAATTGCGTGCCTCACTTCGAAATTGACATTATCGCGCACTAATGTTCTCGCGCAAACGCAGTGACGAATTTATCTGTCTCGGCGCAGAAACACGCTTCAGTCTCGCACGACGCGCTTGTCGCTTCGCATCAAAGCGTAAAGTAAAAAACAGATATACTTACAAATATGCGTATACTTACGAGAAGCAGAAAGACGAAAGTAAGTACTGGTAACAATTCTGTTCTATTATGAAAACGTGTTTAATTAACACGTTTAATTAACAATGACACACGATGGAACACACGACACATAAAAATTAACGTAAACGTTAAAAGCAACGCAGTGTCGATCAGAATTACAGAGAAAGAGAAAACTAAGAAAAATAATTTTTACGAGTACGGCATAATATGTTATGAGAAAGTAGTCATGTTTTTCTATAAATATAGAATATATATCTATGTATATCCTATATTTCTATTACATATAATTGCGATGTCATTGACGCATTACCTCCCCGAGTTGCTTCGGGAAAGTCGAGAGTGATGGACAACTATACTTTTGCGATGACAATAAATAGAATTCACTGTATGAAATCTATAGGCAACGAATTAACTCAAAGTGTTTCAATTTATAATTGAGTGCTATATATGTAGTAGCGCGGTAATATTGTTTTCTCTCAAAAGAGAGCAATTTTAAAATTAAAGAGAGAAAAAAAAGATTACGAAGAGGTTTCAGTTTCATACGATGCGTTTGTCGCCTCACATCGAACTGAAAATCATATCGCGAGTTATGCACAACTCGCAAGTAAAATGCGAATGATCATTCACATAGAATATACATCTATGCATCTATGTGAGCAGCTTGTACACATAAGTTTCTCTTTCTTATATTAAACGCGATTCTCATTCACTCACCAAAACGATCACAATGTCTCATCCTGATAGCAAGTCTGTGCACACTTACCTGAAACAGAAAAAAATAACATAGTTAGTAACAATGTTCAGAAAAACAGTCTTTTTTAAAGTTTATACTATAGTAATTTTACTTTGGTAAAACTTCCATTAATTTTTCTGCGCTCCTTTCAAATCGTTCAAAGGTTTGCGGCACAAAACGAATTATTTATTTATTTATCTACGAGAAAAAACCTTTTATAAAAACATATAAAAAACCTTTTATAAAAAAAATTATACAAAAAGTATATATGCAATATATAATATGTTACAAAAACAAAAGAACAAGAAGAGATCATTAATTTACGCCTAAATGCGTTTGAAGATAAGTGAAAAATATCAAAAAAATTGTCGCGATTATTTGCAAACAAACAAATGATTTAAAATTACCATAATTAGTTCTATGAAAGTTAACATAAAACAAAGAAAAAAATTGAAATTACGTGACGATAATTGAAATTGAATATTATCCGAAATTTCTGGTTAATTAGTGCAACCGTCAACAATTTATTATTTGAGAAATAAATAGTAAATTAAGAACAAAAAATCGAGTGTCTTTAATTGATACTACTGATTTTTGGTTTTACAGATATTATACCTATATTTGCTTGAAGTTGCGAGCTACTTCAGAAAGAGAGAACGAGATACGGTTTGCAAAAGCATTTATTTTCTACTACGAATATTAACACAAAACTCACAGTCATTTCCATCACACGCGAAACTGATATCAGTCAATGTTATACACATCTCCTTCACGAGCATGTCGTATGCCTTTATTTGTAGAGATAACAAAAATTATACGTTACAAATTAATTATGACATGCAATGTTATTTACTATAAATGATGCATGTGAAGATATATTTAATATTTGCGATCACACCATATCTCGTTTTTTCAGGAACGACTTTTTGCCAACTTCCAAGTTTTCTTCTCAAGTATGATTAGGTGCGTTGCACACACGTGAAAGCGAAAAGAATAATCGTTCCCTCAATGGCGAGTGCTACGCTTTCTTCGACTTTGTGACATTAAACGGAATAAAGCACAGTGAAGTACGAAATCGATGACGTCGTGAGCTAAAACACGAAAAATTCATTGTACAAAGTGTCCTCTAATGCGATAGAATAGAAGTTACAAAAACACTCGTGAAAAAAAACAAAAAACAAAAAAAAACACTCATTACCGTTGCGAAGCCTTCGTACGAAGCGTTGAACAAACTGCTAAGTGACAGATAGAATTTTTTGTTGCCGCGTTGCAACAAGAGTAAGAATAAATGTTTTGTGTTCGAAGACGCTACGTACCACGGCAGATTGTACCTGTAAAGAATTAGTATATCTGAGACACGATACGCGCGCGTACACACAGAACGAAACGTTCGTCAACGTTCTTCGAATAAACACGTACGCCGTATCGAAGATCTCGGAATTATTGTCTGTAATTTGCTGACCGATGTGATTTCCAAAAAATAAATATATGAAGTGACCGGACACACAAGCGACCGATATGAACAGTTCAATCGCATCGTTTGCATGATACGTTATCGCATGCAGAAACTGCAATATTGCAAATCAATATATGTGCTCGAAATAATAATCGACTCAATATTTATTTATGTATATTTATTTTATAACTAATCGACGATTAAATTTACGCGATAACGTCACAGAAAAATACGCGATACCGTACTTACTCGGAACAAAGTGATACTCGTGGACAAGACGCCGATCGTAACCAGAACGCCGAACGATCTCTCAAAATGAAAGAGTAAAAGCTCGCAGAACCTTCAATATACAACAACACATTGCAACAAGTAAGAAACGCAATTTTTCGCGGAAAATTTTTTATATATACGAACTCCATGGCCGTACGATGAAAATTTTTGATCCATCACAATCCCCATTCGATAGCTGTAAGCGCATCAGTGTTAAATATACACCAAGTCGGTATATGTACTTTGAATTTCCAAAGCTGCGACTAAATCGATTAGTTTTATCCTCACTTGGCTACTTTGAACAAGGCGCAGGCGTGAAAACCGTAACTCAAAATCATCACGGAGGTCGACATCAGCGAGACCGCACTTACGCAAACGCTGATTGTCATGTGAATCACAACCGGAAGATAATATTTTGAATGATCGACGAAATACTCCGATGTGATGTGTAGTTTTTCTCCGCGGGTCTTATTTATGGGCGCGACTATGTCGAGAGTTATTGGTATGGCGTGGGACATTATAGCCACAAAATCGACAAAAACGATGAAACCTAAAACGTGCCGAAACACAAACATATCACTATTGTATACTATAATATGTGATATAATTATGTAAGTATTATAGTATTATATTTTTATTTAATACGTTGTAATAACTTATTTTGATTAAAAAAAAAAAGCAAACAAAAACGTGAATTAACATTCACGAAAAAATAACAGAGAAGAAAATTATGATACGTATCTTCTTGTGTGCTGAAATAATATATTGATGCTCACCGGAACTCATGTGCGTAAACATCTTTGCTATTTTGGCATAATCGTCCATTATAGTGAGTTCCATGTTGTCACCAAGAGACTCCCAGTGGAGATACATACACTGCATAATATCCTTAAACTAATCGAACTAATGATTATCGCGCGCGCGTACAAGAACCAATGGTCGGAAATCAAAATTATTTAACTTACACCGTCGGTGTTGAAATAATAAATGCAGTACAAGAACAACATAAGAATACCGACGAATGTCAAAGAAAGTACGTTCATTATCAGATCCATCGTTATCTCGTGTGTTATAAACACCGCAAGCTGAAAGCGACAACAATTTACAAGAATCGATAACAATGTGTCATCGATACGTTGAGAATAAAAAAAAACGTTAAAATACCTGCACGAATATAAACGATATTAAGATGCTCATTACAATCACCACGTTCACATTCGTCCACTTCGTGCGATGATAGGGCCATATACCGATGAGTCTCAGCAAAATCTTATTCGTCTTATAGTAACGATCTTCTACCCACGACATCCTTCACACACGAGAGTCGATGCGTAAATGAAAAGGAACCCTGCGTGGAGAACGTACTCTCTCCCTCCCTTCATCCTTCCAATATTTATCTATAATTGCGTTTAGAACGATCGAGTAATTTTTCGCGAAAACTTTGTGAAGATGTACAGTCGCGTGAAATAGTCGAACGTACAATGACATGTAATTTAGTGCACTTATCTTTACACACGTTGTGCGAAAACATCGATCGATAAAGTAACGAGATCTGATGATGCCAATTGGCACAATTGTTCCCTAGGAGAACAATTTTCCGTACATCATATGCAACAGTATTTTTTTTATTAAAAAAAAAAAGACGAAAAAAAAAAACAGAGAAGAAACAGTTTCTTCTTTTGCGAAGCAAGTCACATTAGTTTCTTCAAGTGACACGCTGGGCGTAGAGCTGCTTTGCCACTTCATCTTTTTGCAGTTCGAATAAGTTCTTTGAAATGTATACATTTTGGATACAACAAAGACTTGAAATTAAATATATGGTGTAATTTATTAATGTGTTTTAAATAAACGACGCACAGGCGTTTTATTGATTCAACGCAAAGCAGTGCGAAGAAAAAAAGAGGTAATTTATTTACGTAATTAACATTCGACTGTGACAAATGTTTTTATAAATCTACTTGTATAGTCATTACATGTTACCACAGTAATTCAATTTTAACGAGGCAGCGTAAAAATGGTTAAGTTCCACATCATACTTCGCATTACATTATTAAGTTTAATTGGCAGTCTAATGATTATCTATGTAACGTAATTGAACGTTCGTTTCTAGTCGAGCAACTAGTTCTTTTATTTTATATTTCGATGTCCTCGCAAATTCTATTATGATAAAATAAAATAAAAAAATTCGAAAGTCAAAAATAAGAGTCACCCCTAATATTACATTTTCTCGGCGTTGCGAACTACTTCAGACACTTGACCCGCAAGAGCGTTTCTAGCTACTACAAATGTTAACGAACAAAACTCACAGTTACTTTCGTTACACGCAAATGACTGATATCAGTCAGTAATATACACATTTCTTTAACGAGCATGTCATACGCCTTTATTTGCAGAAGTAACAAACATTATATGTTACATATTAATCGCAGTAGTACGTTGGTGTTTTTATTAACAATGATGTATGCAAATATATATTTAATATTTGCGATTCGTATCTCGTTTTTTCGAAAACACATTTTTATCCAACATTCATATTTTACTTTCGTATGACGCGATTAGATACGTGTTGCATACACGCGCAAAGCGAACAGAATAATCGTTCCATCACTGCCGAGTGCGAACTTCTAAATCTTTGAATTCGTGTCATTAAATAGAATAGAGCACGGTGAAGTAAGAAATCGACGACATCGTGAGCTAAAACACAAGATTTAACATAGAGAATATCTTCTACTGTGAATAGAACAGAATAAAATAAAATAGAAACGATGCAAAATATAATATTCGCAAAATGAAACACTTGTTACCGTTGTGAAGCCTTCGTACGAAGCGTCAAAAAAACTGCTAAGTGACAGATAGAATTTCTTGTTGCCGCGTTGCAACAGGAGTAACAACAATTGTTTCATATTCGGAGACGCTACGTACCACGGCAGATTGTACCTGTAAAGAATAATATCTGAGGCGCGTGCGTGCATACACAGAACGTTCGTCAACGTTCTTTAAATACACACGTACGCCGTATCGAAGATCTCGGAATTATTGTCTGTGACTACCTGACCGATGTGATTTGCGAAAAATAAATATATGAAGTGAACGCACACAGAAACTCCCGGTATAAACACATCAAATAAATCGTCCGTATGATATCTTATCGCGTTCAGAAGCTGCAATATCGCAAATGGTCATGTGTAAGATGTTGAAGAAAATAATCGATTAAATTTGCACGATAATGTCACAGGAGAACGATATACGGTACTTACTCGGAATAAAGTGATACTCGTGGACACGACACCGATCACAGCCATAACGGCGAACGATTTCTCTAAATGCATGAAAAAAAACTGGCAGAACCTTGAATAAAATAACAAATTGCAACTAGCGAGAAACGCGATTTTTCGCGGAAATTTTTTTTATAATATATACGAACTCCATGGCCGTACGATGAAAATTGACGGCGTGAATGATTCTTTCGTAAATCATACGCTCTCTCTCCGAGCTCGACATTTGCAACACAGTTTCATCCATCACGATTCCCATTCGATAGCTGTAAGCATATCAGTGTAGAATATCTTACGTACGAGTCAATATAGGGGTTTAATATTTCGCGTATATTTCTAACTGCAAATGAATCGAGTATGTTTATCCTCACTTGGCTACTTTGAACAGAGCACAGCCATGAAAACCTAAACTCAAAAGCGTTACAGAGATCGACAGCGTTGAGACTGCACCTATACAGATAGTAATTGTTATGTGTATCATAATCGGAATATAATATTTCGAATGATCGACGAAATATTCCGATGTGATGTGCACGATTTTTGGGCAGGTCACATTTATAGGCGCAATGTCAAGAGTTATCGGTATGGCGAGGGTCATTATCGTTACCAATTCGATAAAAATGACGACACCTAAAACGTGCCGAAACACAAACATATCGTATAATATACATACAGTATAATACAGTATAATACAGTATAATATAGTATAATATAGTATAATTGTATAATTAAAGTATATGCCATATATATGTCTAATAATTATGTAATTATTACAGTATTATTATTTTATTAGTAATTATTATTATTATATTATTATTATATTATACTCATTCATTACCACGTAATGAATGAGTATAATACATTATTTTAATAACATTATTTTATTAAAAAAAAAGAACTATAAAATTAACATTTACGAAAAAGTAGCGGTTCAGAGAAAAAAAAATTATAATACGTATCTTTTTGAAATATTATTAATGCTCACCGGAACCCATGTGCATAAATATTTTTGTTAGTCTGACATGACTTTCCATTATACTGAGTTCCACATTGTCACTAAGAGACTCCCAGTTGTGACACATACGCTGCATAATTTCCCTAAACTATCGAACTAACTGATTATCGATGCGCGTGCGCATCCTAAGAATCATCGGAATCGAAATTATTATTTTAACTTACAATGTCAGTGTTGAAATAATAAACACAGTACATGAACACTATGAAGATAGTGTCGAATGCAAAAGAAAGTACGTTCGTCGCCAGATCTATGGTCACTTCATGTGTTATGAACACCGCAAACTAAAAGCGACAATTACAAATATCGATAACGATAACGTGTCATCGATACATTGTGAATAAAAAAAAAAAAAAACGTTAATATTACCTGCACGAATATGAACGACAGAAATAAGATCAATGTAAACGTCGCTCGGACATGCATCCATTTCGTGCGACGATAAGGCCATAGACCGAGAGCTTTTCGCAAAGTTATGTTTGTCTTATAGTAACGATCTTCTACCCACGACATCCTTCATCCACGAAAGTTGATGCACGAGTAAAAGGGAACGTGTCCTTCCCCTCCTTTCCAAACATTTATCTATAAACTCGTCTATAACGGTTCATAATTTCTCGCAAAAACTTTGTGAAGACGCACACTCGCGTGAAATAGTCGAGATGACGTATAATGACATGTAATTTAATGCACTTATCTTGACGCATGTTGCGTGAAAATATCGATCGAGATAAAGTGGAGAGATTATGCCAATTGATACAATTATTTCCGCAGAACATTTTTTTCCATACATTATGTGCAACAGTATTTTTTTTTTTTTTTATTAAAAAAAGACAGTGTAGAGAAAAAACAGTTTTACGGAGCAAATCACATTAGTTTCTTCAAGTAACACGCTCGACGTAGAGCTGCTTTGCCACTTTGTCTTTTTGCATTAATCGAATAAGTTCTTTGAAATGTCTACATTTCGGATACAACAAAGACTTGAAATTAAATATCAGTGTAATTTATTAATGTGTTTTAATAAACGGACGCATAGACGTTTGACTGATTCAACGCAAAACAGTGCAAAGAAACAAAGATAATTCATTTACATAATTAACATTCATCTGTGACAAATGTTTTTTTTATAAACCTACTTGTGTAATCACTACGTATTGTCAGTAATCCAAACTTAAATAAGACAGCGTAAAAATGGTAATAATTCAACGTCATACTTCGCATTACATTAGTAAGTTTAATTGACAGTCTAATGATTATCTATGTAGCGTAATCGAACGTTTGCTTCTACTCGAACGAGTAATTCTCTTTTTATTTCAGTATCCTCGCAAAGTATATATTACGGTAAAGTACGATATCGCCGAGGTGAAGAGCTAAAACAAGAAATCTCCTTCTCAT
>QVNX01017816.1:0-27875 GCA_014825495.1 Pseudomyrmex sp. PSW-54
AGAAGAAGAAGAAGATATGAAACGCGAAAGTTGCAACTAGGTCTCTCACTCTCTCTATTTTAATATACAAAAGTGCACACTTTCCGGCTTATTGCGACTGGCCGGACTTCCGGATATTATTTCGACGAATGATAAAAGCGACTTGTACATACACAGGACGCGTTTGTTACTTGTCGTTGTTCGAACAACCGGCAGCATTAATCGTAATAATCGCGCGCTTGAAAACGGTTGTTACGTTACTTAACCGCATGTGACCTATTCGACAAAAGGATGAGCGGCGGGAAGGATGCGGTAATGTCATAGTCGTTGCTTTCACCGTGTAACCATAGATTAATGCGACATAAATGTGAGGATAATCAGAGAGTTTCGCAATTAACACGTGCAGGCGCGTGGAATCTAGTTAACGCGCGGTTAACATCAACGAGGTTTGTAATCAATGACGACTCATCTTCCCCGTTCCCGCTTTTCTCCATATAACAGCCACTGACTCCGCCTTCTATAGTTGCATCCATCTTCCGCAAATGTAAGTGCAGTATTTCTCCGTACTTTATAAACCACACAACTTCCTCGTTCTGAGAGTAACGTTCAAAGTTTGAAATGGACTTGCTGTTTTGTATCAAGTGTATGATGGCAAAACGATTCTTCTCATTTTCCGAAGTTGCTCCCTAAGTGCACAGTTTGCAAAAACAATGTCTTGCGATTTTATTAACACTTTTTTTTGTCATACCACACTGCTCAATTGCTTCCGTCATTCCATTAAGAGCGATATATATATATATATACATATATATTTCTCTATATATATATACATATATATTTCTCTATAAATATATATATATATATATATATTGCAGTTCGCGCTGATTCGTTTTATTAACGGTTTATTGCTCTTTTATCGCCATCGAACCGTCCAGATTGAACTAATACAATTTACGAAGTACATTATTTCTCATTCAGAATGTTTGGAGCAAATCCCGCCGCGCGCCTTTTTAATGCGCCATTAATTATTAGCGCTGAATAATCTTAAAATACAAATATCGATATCTTCTGTAATGCGACAATAAAAGAAAATCGACGCAAAGAGGTCGAAAGCGCAAAAAAAAAAAAAACGCGCGTAATTTTTTTACGACTTGCAAAAGTCTGCGACACACATATTGTAATTTTTCATGCGAGTGTCAAGTGTTGAATTTCTTTTGTCCGGACGTCATGAACAATTAGATGAAACAGTGATCGCCAGTGCACACACATCTGTCAAATGTGAATAACGAATAATTGAGACGCGAAAACGCTATGTCACTGTGAATGACATCACGATCATGGAATTGGATGGTCATGTCACTACATCATGTAGTCGTGTTGTCTCTCAAAATATTTATGTAATTTATATCTCTGCGTTATCTCCGTATTTCTTTTTCTGTGAAGAAAACCGTTGCGTACACACACACGTCGTATATTTTGTGCATAATGTATGTACACACATATAAACAATATGCGCAAAATTATACGAGTAAAATATATATACATGTATACATGTATTCTCTTTACGTTCCGCACATCATCATAAACTTAAACAGCTTGCCAAAACTTTTAAAAACTTTGCAAAGACTGGATAATATTAAACTGCACAAAGTATAAAAACTCGATTGAATTCTGACATCAAATAAGATAGCAGCAGAGCTCATCGTCAGTTTTTGAAAGCTTTCTCCTAAGAATGAGATGGCGGAACTCGTTCAACTTATAATTGGATCTTTGCGATCAGACAAGAGGTACAAATCAGGCGGTATACAGCTTAGCACCCGCATTAACAATGAGATGACAGACAGATATAGATCCGATTCGTTGGCGCTTAAAGAACTATTCAGAAACTTGAAACGATCCCTCTCTCTCTTCCTTTTTCTCCTTTCCCCCGGTCTTTTCCGTTACCTTTCTCCAAATCCCACGGTCTCTCAACCTTCCCTCCCCGACTGTACTTCGTCCTTCCTCCTTGTTGTCGTTGGCATCGTTATACCTCCCGTCGAAACTTTCTCCTGAACTTTGTAAGCCCTTTGAATCGTCGAAATCTCGAAACTCACCGTACTTTCTGTTTCTAACCTCTCGCGCCGTTGATCGCCGTTGTAGTTTTATCGAAATCCCGCGACTGACGAAACTGTGTGAACCAGGAAAAGCAATGTTGAGACAACTATCTCGGCGCGGTTTAATAGTCGAGTCCTTTGCGCGGCAAGTTACTACTACATTTCGCTTGAGATAGTTGCGAAACGCGAGACGTGCTAAGTCTGCCTCCTGTAAGCGTTCGGAAAATTTTGATGGGTTTTATTGCGTTGTTGTTTAAACTATTTCGCGCAACATATAAATTGTTTCTCTTGCGCAATTAATATATGTCTGAGCTCTGTTTAATTAAATGTTTAATTAAAATTTTAATTAAACGGTAATTTGTGTCTGAAAAGATACATCGAATGTTCAGTGTTCACGCACAAAAACTGTTGTAATGCTCATATATTATATTTTGTACCGCTTCACTTTTATATTTATAATTAAAAAAAGAGAACCGCGCCACACAGGAAAGTATTGATTGCCAGGTTTCGGACTGTAGGTCGATTGTGATTTGCCAACACTTGGCGATTGGCCAAAGCCGTTTCCGTAGACAAATGTCCGTTCAACCACGAAGATGTAAGTCTGTTTAGTTTTTGCTCCTTTTTTTGCGATACCGCCTCTCCTCTCTTCACGTCTCATACGTTGGAAACGAAAAGTGGTTACACTTCCATAAGTATAAGTAGAGGATAAAATCACGAGAAAGAGAGAAAGAGATAGCGCGCATTAACAAAAAATTGTGAGATTTTGAAAGAGAGACAAAAACCAACAATGAAAATTATGTTAAGACGTGTGCAACGTTGAGAATGACTGCTTTTTATAAAAAGTGAATTTAAATTCACAATTTGTAAATTGCTAGTTCTCGTTTTCATCTCTTTCATCGGGACATATGAGACAGTGCAATATTTCACTGCAACTATTTGCCAAATAATTTTATTTCTTTATTTTCTCGTTATCCCCACACGTAGCGCATTTTATTGAAATACACATTACGCGGTTTTATGTAAAACTACACACCGGACAATTTATGCACATCCGCGTTATCATATAATCCGTGTGCGGCGCCGATTGTATATTTTAATTAGTTTCGAAAATACTTCTCGCATTCGTTTTCGTTCGCGTGGTGTCTTGCGGGAAGAAACAAATCATCGTTTTCATCTCTGGAAGAAAACAGACATTTCTTTTCTCCTGAAAATCCTGTTTCCGTTTTCCTTACTCTTAACTCTCGCGGAATTCTCGGGTAAGCCTCAAATTTTCCATGTGAAACGGTGGGCTTATCAGTGACAAATACACGCAAAAGACGTCACGTCACAATGATATGACATCGTATAAATTATCGTCGAGTTGCTGATGTAATCAAAAAACCGTGTTCGCGTTTTTTTGTTTTTTTTTTACTTAACTCTTAAAGGCCACGGGTGAAATTTCACCCCATGCAAATTTTATTTTAATGTTATTAAAAAACATAATCACTGTCGCTAATTTTTTAGGATACTTATTCACACGATTAGACTTTTTTGGCGACTTTTTTTATTTTTAAAATAAAAAAATATATACTGCGGTGAAGTTTCACTCATGATAGCATTAACGTGATTTTATAATAGCTTTTAAGGGTTAATATTACATATCGATTTATAAAGAAAATTAAAAAATGTTAAAAATTATCATCTAAGTAAAAAAATAATATATAAAATTTCAACAACCTTTTGTACGTATCTCGTAGTGAAGAAACTGATGATCGGAGAAAAGTAAGAAAGAAAGAAAGAGAGAAAGAGAGAAAGAGAGAGAGAGAGAGAGAGAGAAAAAAAGAACACTGCGGTGAGACAGGGCGATCACGAATAGGAGGTCGTGTGCGGTTGCGTCGAGGGAGTCAGTGAAAGGGTCGCGTGGTATATGGTCGACTTTATCGAAACCTCAGATTTATGACGTCGTAGGAGTAAGCGAGAGATATCGGAGAGTAAGATCGAGTCTTAGCGAATAGAAAGAGAAACCTGTTTCCCATCGCGTCTTTGTTCTCGTTTCTGCTGTCAATACGGTCTGTCGTGTCATATCGCGTTATCTTTTTTTTAGTTCAGACTAAGCGTATTTACACGTAGCCGCGATGCAAAACGTCACATTGAAGAGGGAGAAACAGAGCTCGATCGAGCCCTGTCTCTTTCGAACTCGCTCCTTTCGCGATTTATTCACTCCGTTATGCGTATACGAGCTTTTCATGTCGCGATACGCGCGCTTATTGCGACAATACCGTGGCATTGCCCGTACGAGCGCTCAATTGGCTATACTTTTGCGCTTTATAAAGTGTCGTAGTATGTCATGCGATGCTTGGCAAAGGTACGTCTCTTTTTGCGAGTATTCAATTTATCCAATAGTTTTTCCAAAGCGAGATAGTGAAAAGACTCTCACACACACATATACCCACGCAAAAATATTTTTGAGTTGAACCAAGCTCCCTCACTCTCTTTTTTTTACGTTGACGAAGAACTTCACTCCTTCATCAACGTCTACAGAAAGGTGACTTGAAAGCCCATTGGGAGCTATTATAGTGTACCGGGGAATCTTGCATAGAACGAAAGGAGATAAATCGAACGTGAGCGAAATATCGGATTTCGTGATTCCCAGACTTTCATTACTCGCCACGGGCCATCCTCGTAGATCGCGCGCGGAATAAGGAAAATACGAACAGAAAGCACTTTCTTTCTTTCTTGCGTGCGTCGCCGTTTCATGCGACCGACCGCATCTCCTTTTCCGTACCCGTCGTCCGATAATTGGCGTTGCCGTCGGCGCCCTTCCCGAATTTCTCATGGGACGGCGCCGCCGCGACCCGTTTTCTTCCTTCCATCTTTATAGCAGTTTCATTTTCTAAGTAGATCAGAAGTATTTTCAACAATATTTCGCTATATCAGAATCCAAGATGCATTTTGTCCTGTGTAAAATTTTCGTCGATAATCGTGAAAATGAATATCTGCGTCGTAAAAATTCTTTGCGTGCGTTAAATAAATCCAACGTTATCCGCGAACGACTTAAACGATGTTCAGGGACGTAAGTATGAAATGATGTTGTAACCCAAAGGCGCAATTTCGCAGGGAAATGACGGCAATCGTTGCGCAACTCGTCTCGCTTGAAAGGTTTTTCTGCTTCTCTCCGCCGCTTTATTTTCAACAGACCCCAAAGATCGCGCACGGCGATTTATGTACACGTTCTTCGAGAGATGTACAAACGACGTCGTTTATTTAAGCGCTCGTGAAGATTGCGCGGCTCGTATTCTCGAATCCTTTCTACGTCCCACCAATCCATCTTCGTCTGATTTCCGCGCGCTTTAGCATCCCTCTTTTCTCACCACCGGTCTCGCTCGTGCTCATGAAGTAATCCCCGTACTCGTGTAGGTTCAATTTTAATGTTCGCCATCGAGCGGAGCCGTACTACTCCTTTAAGACTCGACTTCAAAACTCTTAAGATGACTGCTCGACGTCGGCTGACTTAAACTTTTCACATGCTTTTACGTCGAACTTTAACATGTCAAAATTATTTCATTATGCTTGCATCGGTAGACAGTAACGTGCCGATAGAAAAGCGATCGATTCTTCTCGGTGATATTGATATTTCAGCTCGAAGAAACTTCATCTTTCTCTTATATTAATAAATTCTGATATCGAATCATCTTGAATTATTAAATGAAAGTTTCCCTGAATTATTTTTCCCAACAAATGCAATTTGGTTGTTTGTGGTAGCTTGGAAAGAATTTAAATTATTTTCAAGAAATATCTTACTCAGATAATCTAATTACAGAAAGAAAATTTTATAAGTATCTATTTATAATAGTCATTAAATACTTTTATTAACAAAACCACAAGAAATTTACAATATTGTCTTACGAGAAAAAAAGTTTTGCTATTATATGGCCAGCGAGAAAAATTTGCTGAAGTTTTTATGACATCGACAAAACATTTTGTTGAAAATAAAAAATAAAAAATTCAATAGGCCCAACAAATTTTTTTTCGTGCTCTATTATAATACTTTTATTTTGCTCTTGATAGTGAATCCAGATTTGTCTTTGCGTCAAAGATACAACATTACACGTGTTGTATCACGTGTTGTCGTAATTAACATATAAAACAAAACACATTTTCTACATGTTTCAAGGCAAAAGTGTGTGCGTTAGCCAAAATTGCCTCAGTTTTTTGAATGAAACGAAGGCGGAACTTCCCGCTTTGTAACATAAAGCGGAAAATAATGGCGGCTTCGTAAATAGCTCATTCGGAAACGATTTTCCTGATTAAGATCGAACGGCACGAGTCAGCGGCCAACGCGCTACTTCACAGCGATCGGTCCTATTCGGCCGCAAACTTTCGTACTCAATTAAAAGTTATAAATGAGACTGCTCCTCCGTAAGCTCGCTTCTTCGTCCGGTGAAGCATCTGCACCTGCTGCCGAATCCGATTCGCGATTCGTGCAGGACGCTAAAACTAGGCTAACTCTGTCCGCCAACATCTCAGAGTATCCCTCCCGCGATAAATCCCAGATAAATAGTTGCCTCCATGAAATGCGATTAATGGAACTTCCGCGATACGATCACAAGTCGAAATTACATCGAGGCCTTACTTTACGCGCACTCGTCCGATCGTCATCGGACGTTAACGTGAATTTTCTATGGAAAAGTTTTCTTCTTCACATTGAACTCTCCGATCGGTCCGTTTAATACAATCTGATGAAATTTACTTTGTCTTTCCAATAGATTCGAATGTTATTAAATGTTCAATAAAATAAATGTTGATAGGAATAAGAAAAAAAAACTTTCCCGCGGAATTGAATTAATTGTCGGTGATATTCTCTCGCAATCTTTTCCTTCAATTATATGATTTTATTTTATTTTTTTTGTTTTTTTGTTTTCGCAGACAGAGGGGAACATATAGTTCGCAGTTTCTCTTTAATCGGATGTAACCTTTGTCGATAATTTATTACACGAGAGAGAGAGAGGATATTACCGTGGAGACAGTTTCAAACAAGCGCGGTACAATTTACAAGCAGATAATTTAAATGTCGAATTACACAATATGGAATGACGTAGCGCAAAGTTAACTTGATTGGCGGAAATTTACAGTCACGAAAGACAGTATATTGTATGTGTGTACATGTAGCGATGGACGTGGAACTCCATTTACCTCGCGGCATTGTATAATCGCGGAAAAAAAAGCGAGGGTTCGAACTAATGAAATATTAACAACTCGAACGATATGAGTTTCTGCGGCATTTTTTTAAGCGAAACGCTAACAATAAAGCGTTCTCTCTCTCTCTCTCTTTCTTTCTTTCTTTCTCTTTGCTCACCTAACTATCTATCTCATTAATTTTTACTGCAACTATATTTGCTTTTTACTGTACAAGTGTAATCTATTTCGCTTTAGGTCGTTACGCTGAGGAGTTTTGGCGCGCGGCGTTTATTTTTCTCATCTCCAAGTAGCTGCTAGCCGGTTTCTTTCCCGACTTTCTTCCAAAGCAAACTTTCCCTCTCTTATTTTCTCTGTGTGATAAAACTTGATGCCGCGATAATACGGTTCGTAAATTCACGCTAAATGAAATTCCTTTTTTGCCGTTTAACGCGCGACGTCGCGTCACAATATCGTACACACAACGACGACACTATTACATTCGCGCGCGGGGAAAGAAAAAAAAAAAATATATATATATATAAGGACAAAACCGTGTCGTGAAAGCCTGGCTACAAACGAGCCACGGTCATCGTCATAAATCAAGTGAGCAGCTTCCGAGCAAATGCCAGGCCGATCTCGACAATGCTAGGCACATCGGGATATAAATCTCAACAGATTCTCCTGCGGGCAATTCTCTCTCTCTCTCTCTCTCTTTCGGATGTATAAAAAAAGTATAGACAACGTGAAGCCGCTCATATCGAAAAATATCCCTTTTTATTATGTCGATTGTCGAGACACGCCGCGTTACATTATTATCCCGAAGCTACTTACGGCGCTAAGAGAAGCTCAATTTTTCACGAGAATTTCGAGGTGTTATAAATACTTTTAAGCTCTTTTTTCACATTCACTCGGCCATTTGCGCGAGGATTTTCACACACGTGTGAAACAAAGCCACTCGTTGTTATAATAGAGACGGCGCAAAAGCTTTTTACGCGTCTCGATGGAAGCATAATGAAAAATCGTATATTGAAGCAATATATATTTTATATCGACTATCTCTCGATTAAAATATAGCATTGCACACACTTGATAGAACGGTAACATAATCTTTTGTTTGCACATGTACACAGTTGTAGGTATTCAATGCGCGATTCGTTTTACTGAATATGATGCATTGCCGACGTAATGTAAACTCTAAAAACGCACACCTCGTGGTTGTATTAATTTTTTGCATCTCTTTTACTTTTTTAAATTAAATAAATCCCACCTTGATTCCTTGAGAGTATGTTGTATTATTTCATGTAATACATAAGCGCACATGATAAAATACACTCACACGCAAGTGTATATAGATACACATATGTGTAACACATTGCCGCGTACATGCGCGACATGTTCATCGTAGCCGCACGAAAGCTTTTACACGACTTTATATCGCTATGAATCCGGCGGTCAGAGAATTTTTCACTGACGTTCTATTTCACTCGGCGTATAATAAATTGATGCTGCATCCGAAAATGGGGAAAACAGCGGAATCACGGCCGCGCCGTAATTCACAGGTGACCCTCTTCCCTCCCCCTCCCTCTTCTCCTCCGGTTTAGAACGCACCCCCAACGCGAGGTCGAGCGCGTTCTACAATTACACTCACGATGACCTCGCTACCTCGTCGTTGCAGACCCTATATATACCGCATTGCCATCGACACCTCGATCCGCCACCCTCTCATCTAAAATCGAAGAGAATTAATGGAAATGACGCGGCCCATAAATTTCGCGCGACAACCGCTTATTAACGCGCGATACGCCATCGAGTATACGCCATATAAGATAACGCGTCACGTGCTGGAATTACCATCATATATAGCTTTAATCAGATTCAGAGTGAGAGAAAGAGAGAGAGAGAGAGAGAGAGAGAGACGGAGAGAATCTCTTTTAAAATTCTTTATGTAAGAACTTATAAAACATTTTTTTTTTTTTCAAAGAAGTTTTTATCTCATAATGATTCAAAATTCTCTCTCTCTCTCTCTCTCTCTCTCTCTCTTTCTCTCTTTCTAATTCTCTTTAACTGTCTTATATATCGAGATAACTTATGCGAGTCAGAATTTGTCGTTCAAATTCACTTTGCAAACACGTACATAGTCTTCCGCAAGGAGGACACGCTCTTCACCTCGATGGACAATAATAGATCGACAGGAACGCGATCTGTAATCTCGTATACGCGTCTGGGTTTACGAGCACATGGTTACGAGCACATAGTTACGCGATTCTTCTTTCCGGCTTGCGCGCGCGGCTGTAGATCTCTCTATTCAATTTATCGGCACCTTCAATCGAGTTCGGGGCATCTGGTTCTCGTATAGACGACGTCGATGACTCTTCGATGCCTCTCTTCCTCTCTCGAGCGAAACAGCCGACACACCAAACAGCACTTCGGACCCCACCACTTCTTCGCACCACCTTGCACGGTCATCGATACTCCATTAAACTTGGGGCAGGCGTCTTTTCCGAGGATTTGCGCGCGCCATTGGTTGCTCGTACAGCCGTACATGCATGATCAACAAAGAAAAATGCTTTTGTGGAAAGTGAAACGACCTCTCTTGCGCAATAGTTCCGTGTACTCGAGAGGAACAGGCGGTCGGTGTAATGGGAAACAAAGGAGTAACTCGAGTCTTGTTTGCTTGTTAGAAGTAAGAAAACAAAATTCACATTTTTCTTCTACAAATCGCGAAATAATGAAACAATTTTTTTTTTTTTTTTTAAGGAAGACACTCTTCTTTAAAATAATTTTGCCAAGGAACGCGATTGCGGTAATAACAGTTGCGAAGATCATACGTATGATTAATGATACATAGTCGCGGTCGATTGTCGGGTCGATCGACCTGCTTGCGTGTAAGCAGGTTTGTCAGAAAGTCGTTTATGCGAAAATGTTCCCAAGCGATGCTGCGACGAAATGAAATTACCGACCAGACCGGAACGACCGGGGCGCCAATTAGCGTGGCATTAATTGAGTCGGGCGTCGTCGTTACCGTCGAATGACGTATATATGCGCGGACTCGTACGTACATGCATAGGTTGGTCTGCATAATAAATTTTCGCAGTGACGACCTTTCGGCCGCAAGAACGACGCTGACAATTCCATTATCGTGATTATTGTCGGCAAAGCGTCATAACTAATATACGCACAGATGTAGGCTTCGCGCGCGCGAAAAACTGCGATGGGGAAAGCAAAAGGATATATTTTGCACATTGCTTGCACGCGATAACGATACAAAAACAATTGGTATTTTACTTTAATCCGAAAAATACATAGGTGAATGGAAAATGAAAACGTGATACAGCGCGCGGGACAGTATATAGAATTTACAAACAATTTGCTATCTTTTGTACACCGCGTAGATAGTTAATCTTAAACTCTCTTGTTCTCCATTCGAGATTCTCTATTTGCGCAGAGCAAATAAAATTATTTTGCAGAAAATATACAAACATGAGAATTTTATTGAAAAACAAGCGATGGGGGATGTTTTTAAAAAATACGTATTAAAGCGTATCTCACACTCACCACGTGTTTTGTTTTTGTTTTTTTTTGTTTTTTTTTTGTTTTTAATGAACTGCTGCGAAACTACTGCGAGTTCATTTTGTATATCGGAAACACAGACAATAGGAGATTAATTAACTTTGAACTAATTATTCACATCCCTTTTACGAAAAGTCGGAAACATTTTCAAATAAGCGGCTTTCGTATGTTTCGTTCTCGTTATATTATATACACACACTACACGGTACAGATGATGTAATTGCTAAAACGACTAAAGCCGATATATCTGCATTGTTTGCAGCGCACGTTTACGCGTGTTGCAGAAAACAGACGCTTATACATGATTGATGATTGATGATTATGCGATTATATGAGAGAGTAAATACCGGAGTATTGAATTTAATTAACAACGAGGAGAAACTTCATTTAAAATTACGAAAAAAAAAACAAGAAAAAAATAAATTCGAAAGATAAGCGAACGTCATACGCACGTATGACGCGAACGACATAATGAAATAGATGGCTTAAACGCTTCTACGTGAGCGACAGACAACGCTCGCGTTAAGAATAATCGGGCTGTTTTCGAAAGAAGTAACTTATAACTCGTAAATCTTTCTCCTTCATTATGCACATTTCTTGCGAAGTCGGCAGCGCCAAGTTCGTTCTAGCCGTTGGTATCTACGCAAGATTACGTTCGCTCGGTTGTAATCGGGACGTAAAGCCGAGATCTGGCGTACGGCCAAATAGTTTAGACGTTACCCTCCTTCAGCTAGTGGTAATATTTCAATTTCCAGAATACTTTTGCGAGAGAAGAGCGTTGAAAAAGATAGAAAAGTACGAAGGAAAAGAGAAAATAGCATTGCGCGAGAGATACTACTGATTCTTCATTCTCATAAGTGAGGGTTGTATTTTCTTAGCATTTTGAGATATTTTTATGAAAGTCGATAGGTTTGCACACACACGCGCGCGCGCGCGCGCGCGAGCGAAACAAAAAAAAGAGCAACGAAGAGAAGAAGAGGCAAATATTATCCCACTAACTTCCTCGAGAATTCTTATTTTATCCATTAATGTTGCTCTCTTTCCCATTCCTTCTCTCTCTTCGTCTCTTTTCCTCTCTCCTTCTCGCTTTTTCTATATGTCTATCTACTTACTTTTACCTATCTACCTACCTATCTACTTAACTTCCCACCTGTCTACCATCCACTCATCCATCCACCTATCCATTTACCTCCCTAACCATCTATCTATTCGTCTGTCAACCCCTATCTATCTGTCCGTTTAACCATCTGTACATCTGTTTCATTCCGCAATCTATTGTTTTGCGATGAAACTATAACCAAGCGCGAAAACTAAGACACGAGGCAACTACACGAAGAACACCTGAGCTTTCCACGCGGTTTAGGTACATTTTTTAGGAAGTGTTAACCTACATTCAGACTTTACTTGCTATTACTTTAGTTTTTTTCACAATGTGCATACATACATACAAAACTAGAAACTGTGTGATAAAAGAAGCTTTGCGCAGAAATCCACTTTGTCAGCCATAAGTTGCCGCAACTCGCGCGATGGCCAATGGCAGAATTTTGCCTATCGATCTAAACGTTCCCTAAAGTTTGCTACGTGATTTCGACCAGTAATTACCTCTGACATACCCCGACCCACTTGGCGCAAACCGCGTAATCTCAATTTCATAAGTCATTGTAATCGGCTAAAATTTCTGGCAACCGATTACGCTTAATTGCGTGGTCTGTTGCGCGTATTAGCTATAACGAGTTCCGATGTTTTATAATCTATAGCGGATTCGAAGTTTTCTCTTTTCTTTTCTTTTCTTTTTTTTTTTTTTTTTAGCACGTATTAACAAACTGAAAGCACATCCGAGGAAACTTTCCTGTAAATACTTCGTATTTACATTTGATGGAACTTGCTCGTCATGTCCTTTCCCCTCTTCCTGCAGCGTGAATTGAATACGTGATTTTACCTCGCAGTTGCCGCAGATGTCACATAAATGCTTTGCGGTCTACTGTCCGTTCAGATACTCGACGATGTGCAATTTTAGCTTTACGAATGACGGCGAATAATCAGGCGAATTTGAAAGGACATCCTGTGTACGGTTATGATGTGCATATCTTGACCATATATATACGCGCATTGGCAGATAGGCCATTACCGACGGTACTCGAACTGTAGATACATAGATGCGGAATTGCCCATTTCTGTGATTACAAATTGACTGCCGTTAGAACGGACGGTTTCTCAGCTACCAATTCAGTAGGGTACACACAGACATACACCACCGGACTTACACATACACATACCACCACTCGCATTACTCAATGCTTTGATATTCGAACACGTTGAACTCGATTATTTGTGATATTTCAAGATCTCTGTTTCCCTTACTCGCTTGTACGCTGAACACGGCGATGAATCGAAATCTTGTTGAATTCAAGGCTCGCACTTTTATCGCGCACGAACGAGATCTTGATACAACTTAAATATCACTTTTTTTTTTTTTTATAAATTCGAGAGAGACTAAGGAGAAAGTCTCGCAATACGATTAAAAAAAAAAAACCAACTTAAACGACGTTTAAATTTACAAAAATATCACTTACGTTTTTTTGTGCACATATGTCTACATATGTAAGTATATCTACATCGCGATTCGTGTCCTAATTTGTTTCAACTTCTCACATATATCCGAGCGTATGCAAATTGCGTGAGAAAATTGTATGCGTATCGAAGAGAAAGAGAGGAAGAACGGGAGACGGAGAATTCAGGCCAAAACTTTGGAGAATGCTATGTCAAAAGGAAACCTTCGGATTGGAATGGCAATACACACGCTTGGTCTAATCACTTGGAATTACCGGCTCTTGAATCTTGATATTAGGAACATGTGTGTCTTCGATCAAAGCGGCACCACGAGTTTGGGGGCGCAACCTGTGCTTTCTACACAGGTTGAAATTCCCAAGCCGTGTGTTGCCCCCTTTGAATCCAGACCTATTCATTACTCGTATAAACCTCATATTTACCATTACCAGCTTTAAGGATATTATTTCATCTTGCGCGCAATAAGCGCAAAAGTCATTTGGGATTGTATATGTTTCTTGCCCAACCGCTATTAGTTTCCTCTTATCTTTGTGTGTTTTGCGTGTGTGTCCCGATAACATTGTTAACGCTCACGTGCTTTATATTGTACTTGAAGAGGTAACGAGGAAGAAATGGGGGGGTGATTACGAATGGATTATACGTTTCTCAAAGTTACAAGACAAAGTAATTAATTACAAATATTTGAATAACACAATAGGTTCGAGAGAGTGAGAGAGTAAGAAAGAGAGAGAGAGAGAGAGAGAGAGAGAAATCTTCAGAAATGCAAACAGGTCGAGCAATCAGAGTCTATTAAGTTTGTCGCTCCTAGGCGCAGCGGCTATATAGAATGTTTTGCTCATAAATACGTTAACGTACATACATTTGCATATAAAGTAGGACGTGCGGAAGCCACGATTGTACCACAACGGGTATTTCGTTTTGAGTGAAGGTGGGAGGGGGGAGAGGGAGGGGGAGTTTACGTCACACTTCGCCCCTCGTTATCCGAGATACAAGCTCGCAGTTAGAAAAGTACGTCATGAAAGTTAAAAGTACCGCTTGCGAGGTGTGTCGGATAGGAAAAAGGGAAACGATAAGTACGCTGTGATGTAAAAGGAAAGAACGAAAGGAAGAAGTCGACGAAGTTAAAAGTTGACTGTGCTAATCTACCCGTGACGTTTCCCCCGACTGTCTCTTCTTTCGTTTTAGCATCCATCATCGCGTAAATGCTTCTTTGAATAATTAATCTTGAGCCCCATTATTTTATTCTTTTACACTTACATCGCACGCACATATACACACGCTCTTGGAAGTTATATCGGTAAAACAAGAATTTGCAACTTTTCTCTTTTTTCAAACTTTTCTTTCTTCGCCCATTTTCTCTCTCTCTCTCTCTCTCTCTCCCTCTCTTTCTTTCTCGTCAATCTTTCGATTCTTTAGTCGTCTCGCGCAACGAGTCTCTACCTTCAATCTTCCAGCTGTTCCCTTCGGACAATCAAATAAAGCCCGTAAGATAAAAGGAAGGATAAGTGGACGAGGAAGAAACTCCAGCTTCGGTGTGAAAAGATCCTTTGAAACATCTCTGCGTCAACGGCGTTTGTGCTCGCAGGAAAAAGATGCTGCCTCCTGGGAATGCCGTCACGATGGAAAAAAAAAAAAAAAGAAAAATAAAGAATCGCAAATCTATGTTGTTGCAATCCCGCAAATCGCTTTATGGTCCCGGCGTCAAAGGGAGTGAGAGATATTTTCTCAAAGTATTGTGCTATCCCGCAATCCCTATTGTGCCATCATCATGTCATTCATTCGCGAACCGAAATCTGTGCAAGATAATGAAAAGAAAGCTCACACAGGACACACACAGTTCCTCTATCGAACAAAGAACAAAAAACAAAAAAAAAACCATCACATCCACACCGAGAATAATGGCCAGGGTTAAGCACGACCCCAAGTGTCGCTTTCTGCGTATCGGAGGATCGACCGCGTTAGATGTGCATGTATATATACGTGAGTGTGTCAAACGCCCGGCGCCGATTGTATCTCTATGCAATATGTTACGTCAGAAGGCAACCGGGGAATATCGTGCGGTAACCCCCGCATCGAACGGTGCTTCCCACTATATTCCACTCGGTGCGATGACCGTTGTTGTTGTTTCGTAGCGAGCCCGCTGCTATGTCGTATCTTAAAATCTGAGTCAAATGCTTGCGATTAAAACACGCGCCCTATCATATGTGACGACGCGCAACACGCGTTCTCTCTTCGTAATTACGAATATATTTATTTGACGCAGATATATCTATATCTGCGATAAGAGCTTTAGAATCGTTTGTAAGTTTATTTTAATTGCACGACAATTTCGACTTCTAAACGGATACTATTTTGCGCGTATGCATATGTTGTGTTTAGTTCGAGCAAATTGAAATTTTCAATTAGCAGCAACATTTTCAGGAGTTTATACACGTGTTGAAACTTATATTAAATTGGTATTCTTATATTAAATTGGCACCAGAATCTCTAGGAAGCGACGACGCGTCTTCTGGTCAGAGTATACTGTTCTTCTGTTTCTTCTCTACTTGCAAAGATGAACGAAATGAACGTAAACGCGCAACAACGGAAGTATCTGTGCGTTGAGCAAACCGAAAACGCGGTCGCAGATATACATAAATTTACTCCTTCTTCGTCGTATGCATTATTAATGAAACGGTAAATTAAGTTAAACTTCGCAAATTAAATTTGATTATTGCGCGCGAACTTTTACGCAACAATTGAGCGCATAAGTCGTGAATGCTGAATATAACCCTGCCAAGCTGAACAAACGGTCTTAGGATACGGGTCGTAAAGTTGAGCCGATAACACATCGGCCTGGCGTATGCGGTTGGTCCAAAAAAATTGGATCTACTCACGCGAGCAAAAAAACGCCACGAAATTATCGGTTCATCGAAAAAAAAAAAAAAAGAAAAAAACGGCACTTCCTATAATTCAATAGAGTTTTACGGACTATTCTGGCAATTCTCAAACAGATTATTTTCACTTGACGCGTACGTTATTTTTCTTTCTGAAATACGAAGACGGTGTTCTTGTCTGTGTAACAAAAACTAAATTCCAGAAAATGTGATTTGCTTGGCGAAGCGAAACGCGTTTCTAGACGGTCTATATTTTTGTTCTCCTGTTAAAAAGTACGAATATTTTCGCAGGTATTGATATTCTTTTTTTTTTGTTTTTTACTTTTTTCGGAAATATTGATATCGCGATAACACACACACATACACACACGCATTCTCTCATTCGCTATACCTTGTTTCATACACGCCGTTGGGTGCAATGATATCTTAGAAGTGATAGTATTACGACGCCGGTGTACCGATTGCATCTCAAGAGAGAGAGACACAAACGGCTTACACAGGCTATAATACGCATTCCTTTGTAAGAGAGAACTCGGGGATAATTATATCCATGTCCCGTGACTACACTTTGCTCCATAGATAAATAGACATATAACGTACCTTTTGAGCAAGTTCACAGGTGGGAATATCTTCGTCGTAGTAGTCGCGCATTGTGTATTCGCGATATAACAACGGGACGCTGGGTAACACTTCTCCGTGTACAACAGATAAGTTTACTAGTTGACGTGACTATAGAGGTGGATGACTTCGGGCAGATAGGTTAACATGAATAACCACTCTCCGCTAGGTTAACGTGGTCGTAACGGAGTAAATACTCTTTCGAAACTCCTCGAAAACGAAAATTGTCGTCGCTTCCTAATTAAACCACGCTCCCTAATTTCAGATATTACGAACTAATGTTTTATTATGTTGTGTCGCGCGGAATTTCTTTTTAATATAATAATTGAATGTGAAACTCGTGTGAGAAAAATAATGTATCGAAAGAGCGTTAAGAGCTTTGTATCAAAAAGTTCTTTGTGTTCGATTGTTGGTCGCGAATTACAATCGCGTAAATAGCTATAGGAATACCATTGATCGAAATATATCGTTTCTTTCCCGTCTTACACCAGAAACCCTCATCGACAATCTGCTTTTATGGTAATGCTTTCCAGAACTTTATGCACTCCTCACACCTTGGCTTTACATCTGCGAAATCTAATCATGCATTCGTTGCCATACACCCTACGTAAAACGAACATTATTCTTCGATAGCGATTTTCTTTGTCGTTAAATTTGCCTAACGTTGTCGTAAAGCATTGGAAATCGAAATCCGAAAGCACTTTTGGCAAAATAAAAAAAAAAAAAAAAATAAAGACGCGAGTAATTTCGAGAGAGTAATTTAAAATAAACAGATTAGAACACACGGCGCACGTTGTACTTTACGATATTGTGTATATTGGTGCATGCGTCGAACTATGTATACTTTTGTAATCCGTAGAACAAAGTATATAATCGATAATGTAGACGGGAGAGAGGGAGAGAGAAAGAGAACACAAAAAAGAGACACGAAAAGAGCGATTGCTTTGTAATTAATGCAGCGCAAACTCGATAAGTATCTTAAATTAAATCGCATTGTTGTCGTGTTATGGATTATCACGTGCCTTACAGTTAATTACGAAAGTTAAAAACGATGTCCGGTGAAATCGCCGTTTCAGGCATTGTTTGAATGGAAAAACGATATTTCGCTTCCCGTTTTATTTGTTAAACATTTCCTTCGTCATTTGTCATTTATGTTTCCGATAAAATCTGTAAATATTTCCAAGTAATTATTAATATTTCAGAGATTATATATTTAAAATTTTATAACAAGAGAATTAGTGAGACAGAGAGAGAGAGAGAGAGAGAGAGCGAAAGAGAAAAAAGAGAAAGAGAAAACATTCGTGGAATGCGCTGACAATATAATAATTAGGCACGGTTATAATCATCAAGGAACGACATTTCGTCTCTCGAGGGATCAAAATTGAAATTCCACAACGACTGCCATCTTAAACGCTTGACTCGTGATGGCATTTCAATAAACTCAAGTTTAATGCGAAGACTGACTCGGTGCGAACAACACGTTCTACCGATAAATATCGATGTTAAAAAACAAAAAATAAAAACAAAATATAGAGAGGCGATTCAGTATATACGCGTAATATTTCTTTGTGTGTGTGTGTGTGTGTGTGTGTTGTGAATATTCAATACATTTTACGTAATCGAGATATCGTTCGTTCAAAATTTGTTCTTAGATATTGCGACAAAAAAAAAAAAAAAAAAATTGCAAAGCGTAGATAAACGATATTTCTCCAGAAAACACGAACACACAGTCTACACACATGTGCATATCTTTAGCTGTGCGAACACTTCGATAAAGCTCTTCACTCGAGCTGTTATAGATCGATAAGAACATATACCATCATGGGCCTGGGTTATATTGGGAATATCAACCTTTGCACGTGATACTCTTCATGCTCGAGGAAGTATCGCAAGTAGACGCTTCTCTGTGCGTCTTCCATGGCAACGCCATTAATATCAATATCGATTGTGAATTTTAAATATCGAGCTTTTTGAGAGAGAAAGAGAGAGAGAGAGAGAGAGGACATACGAAAATATAAAATAGCAAAACGTCGCGCATCTTTTATGCATAATCGAGCTTACATATGAAACATGTAATATGTGTACTTTGTATAAAAATAATAAGAATAGTAATAGCAAGAATAACGGCAAAGTCACAACGACGACGAGAGAGCACGAATTCGAATATCGATGACACTCAACTCGACGAGAAAGATAGCGCGTATATGGTCCTCAGAAAACGAGCTACGCTACAACGACACGTTTCGACATTACGACCCCATGATGCTTCCGATAAAGGTAAGGTTTGGGAGAGAGAGCCTTGCTATGTACCTACCGCATTACGGTTTAACGACACATGCGGATAACAACACCGGCAAGTTGTAAAAGCAGGACACTTTAAAAGCTTCTCGGAAGTCAGTACGCGCACGGATATCTCGTCTTCCTTCGTACTTGTCCAATTAGCTTGTAAAGCTATAGGTATGTATACTTATATACGTGTATAGATATTTTCGCATATATTTAGTACGGGAATGTCATTCGCTGCGTAATTGCAGTGCAATCGCAGTCTCGTGACGCAGTTTGACATGAAAAAAAAAAAAAAAATACGTTCTCTGCAGTTGAAATAAGTATATTATTATTTCCCTGCGGTTGAAATAAGAAAATAATTATTAATAATATCGTCTCTTAAAACATAGAATATTGCATATGATATTTGACGCAAATATATAATTGAGACGCTCGAGACACTCGCGAGAGATGATCAACTTGTTCATTTTTTAACGAAGCGAAGTGCGTTTATGACAATGTGTACCTGCGTTGATACCCGAAACATTATATTCTCGATGGCGTATCAAAAGCTTGTTTTCGAGGCAGTTTTGCATCAGTTTTCATGCGATATTCGCGCGCGCGCGCCCGCGCACACGCACGCACGTACACACGTACACATGCACGTGCTTTTTAAGACTAGCACGTGATGTTTATAGCGATCCGCATCATAGCTTCCTCCACCGAGTTTATCTACATTGCCCGCGCGCGATTGGTATCCGACGCGCTCGAATGGTTTTAGATCGAGTTTTGTAGCGTTATCCGCAAAGCGGCCGTTTGCGAGTACGATTATGTCTCCCAGGGAGCAACCTCCAATTTCGCGGTGATATTACGCGCGCGCGCCCGCGCGACGACGAAAGAAAACGCCACCCTCACAGAAACTCGCATAAAATGCGCGCGAGATTACAGATTCCCGACGCCCGGAAGCAAATATCTATTTCGATATCGCTGTACTACATCCATTGTCCTCGAAACGTGCGCGCGACAGCGCGCGCTACTTTCTCGGATGAGCGGCCACGGCATCGCACTTATTCTGCAGCAAAACCTCTTGTATATAATCCTTTTGAAAAGGATCCTTTCTCTTGTCCCTTTGGAATTTCACTTAATTTGAAGCGTACAAATAAAGTCGCGTTGCCGCGACGGCGACTTATTAACTACGATTTAACTGCAAAAATCAATGTGGAAATTCTAACGGCGGCATTAGAACGCTAGAAATTTTGATTCAAAGCGGATGGAACATTTTTAGATAAAATCAAATTTGCAAGTTCCGCTTGGAACGTACATAAAATAACGAAGAGCATGTCTTGAACTTTTGAGTATCCTATTGTTGCAATAAAAGTACGTACACACACAGCGTGTACGTGAAAAGATGCGAAAAATATTTGCTCGATCGCACAGAGAGTATTTCGCGAAAGCGGATAAAAGTGTTTATCGATTGCCGACAACGTAATGTAAATTTCGACTAACTGTTGGAACTGCTAATCCGTCTGCAAAGTAAGCAGAGTACAGAGAGCATGAATAGAAAGCTGTTACCGGGATATATACATGGTGATGTTGTAAAATGGGAACAGCGCCGGCAGCCTCTCTCCTGCTAACAAGATAAATAATTATGTTCTACTCCTTTGTTATCTAGAGAGAAAAAATAGAGAAATAAATAATTCTGTTGCCTTTTTAAGAAAGTAAACAACAACATCAAAAAAGGGGCAACATATATGAATATAAAAACTGCCTTAACGAAATATGAAAACAATACAGCGATATTTATGACTTGTATCATTTTTTCATCTTATTTTTTTCATTTTTTGCCTCCCTCTCTCTCTCTCTCTCTTTTTCTATTTTAGTTTACAAAAAATTACTACATAGATGTACATCGCTTATGGTTGTATGCACGAGAAGAAATTGTCCTATTGTCATAGCTGTCCGATATACACAATCGCAATAAGAAAAAGAAGGAAGAGAATACGCGAAAAGCTACACAGATATTTCGCGGTTTCCTTCATTTCGTGAAGACACAATAGCCAAAAAAGAGGAGGATATTCATCGGATACAAAAAATCGGACTGTCGTCCCGTGACGAAGTAACGTCTTGTTCCGCGAGAAAAAAACAACTTATTCGTAATTCACCTGAAAATGAAGTGTTTCGCGCAAAAAATTAGTGCGTCAGCCCTCTTAATAAGACTCTAAAAAACCTTTTTTTTTCCTCCTCTCCCATCTATCTGCAAGCCTTTGCCGGGTCTTTCTTCTCGGTAGGCGGTTGACTGAAAGGGGTATTATCCGTTCGCGTACAGGGTCGTGTCGTAACCCATTTTCTCATTCCGACGTTGAAGTGCCAAGAGAGATACATCTTCCCTGAAAAGTTTTCCAGTAGCCTCACCTTTCCGACGCTATTGTGTCAACCGTTTTCCAGCAGTCCTGTATCAAGGTGAGAACTCTTAATCTTGGGACTCGTTGGGAGACAACGGCGATGCAACTTCACCCCCTTGGCTACTCTGTGTTTACTTGTGCAAGCAAAGAGGAGCGAAGAAAAGAGGTAGCAGAAAGAAACGACCGTTTCGCATTTGTCTCGTTCCTAGTTCGCAATAGCGACGCGACGGGGGAGATAAAAAGGAGTAAAAAAAGATCACAGGAAGAAAAGAGAAAAGCATTTGTAGCGGGATTTCGTGATCGTGTATATATAGTTAGCGGGATTGGGTTTAAGGAATAAAACGGAGGACAAATAGCGCACGTAACAACGATTTAAGGCAAAACGAAATCCGATGAAGCGCGTAGATCTCAGCGTTAGATCGCAGCGGCCAGTTGGATGAACCAATGGTATTTACACAGTCAAATTAGTTGACCCACTGAGCAAAGAGCAACTCTATCGCGGTCGGGTCGACCAATATCAATACACGCGGAAGGTCAAAGTTCATCAGATAAAATTTCATTTTGTACCATCGGTAATTTCGACGTTTCGTAATCGCGCTGTTATGTGAAATGTGTTATTATATATATATATATATACATATGCGTATATTTCGCGGGAAAATTCTACCTCGGTTAATTCCGTTTAATAATCTCCGACAGGTACAACATACGTTTTGCGGAGAAGAGAAGAACGGAAGTCGAAAAAGCTCCCAATAGAGGATCTTACCGTATTACAGCGATCCAACTCTCCTACCACGATGTCTAGATTCGATTTCACACTGTCGAATCAAATGAGAAGTCGTGACTCTCTAGACTTTCATCGGCCCTGTTCTCGACGAGAATTGGGTCGGTAACTTTCTCGCAGTATCCCTGAGTATCATTTAATTACGTCTAGGGAATTTCGCGAGAGGGTGTGTATATATATATATATATATATACACCGTACGTAAGAAGTAACGTGTAGAGAGAAACTTGTCGAGTAATTGTTATTTCTTTTTTTTCACGAATCGATTAAATGTTGCATGTGAATGTCTCAAGTTAACTCTTTAAAATTCGATTGTCCGCATATCCAAGACAAATATTGTTACAGTAATTTATGAAAGAGATATGGAATTGGGACGCAAAAGTCAAGCGACACCATTAAATTTACATCGAATAAATTAACTTCACGTAATTAATATACATTATATTCATTACATTATATCTTTATATCGTCAATTTATATATTTTATCTGTTCACACAGTTTGCGTTAATATTAAATTAGAGATATGAGAATTATATACTTGTGTCGCGATTACAACTTCGCAATCTTTGCGTTACTTGTGAAATATAAAAACAGCCTAACGAGTAATTCGATTCTTCAAAAAATATTTTCATTTTAAATGCGATAATTGATACATTTTTTTATTTATTAAGAAACGTTTAAAACGGTAACAATAAATATTTTTTAACTTTACTAGACAGTTAAATGTGATTATTAATCGAGTGGTTGCATAGAAAAAAAAAAAAAAAAAAGAGAATAATAATATGGAAATACTTCGAAAAAAAGTGTTCGAAGACGGTAGTCGTTACGAAGCCTTTCTAAGCTTACCAATTACGAGGTATACGTTTTTCTTACTTCGGTCGAAACAAGAGATCCTGCAATATAAGTGGCGCGAAAGCGAAATTTATATCCCTTCTAACGTAGCGGTCCGAATACTAGGAGAAAAATAATTAACCCGCCGTGCTTCTCTCTCTTTCTTCCTCTCCCTTCTCTTTCTTGAATCGAGTGCCTCGTTGACAACAAAAATTATAGCTTGCGCTGGAAAATAGCGTCGTCGCTTGTCCACGGGGCTCTTTTCTTCTCTCGTTACCGTTCGATACATACAACGTCACGTTTTAGGTTTTTGTTTCGTGCCGCACGAAGAAATTTCGCTTCGTTCCAGCACGTTTCGCCGGCGCGTTCCGATCGTTCTTTATTAGGACGCACGTATATAACGTCTTTTCACCAATACGATGAAAATAGCTTTGGCGGTGTTGCGCCGTTATTCAGCTCCAGATCGGGAGAAGGAAGATTTTTCTCAGTTAGAAACGCCGGTCTTCGCCGTGGGAATCTAATTCGAAGCCGCACGCATCTAAAAGAAGTAGGAAGAACGGGGCCAACTTCGTCTCGGGAATAGAAAATTCGTTTTGCAAGTGGTCACTCCAGGTTCGTTTTCTCTCGTTCAGAATGTTTACGCGAAACAGAGTTTACCCTCTCTTCCAATTTTAAGAAACGACGGCAGAATCTGCGAAAAGGTATTTCGCTAAACAACTCTCTCAAAAAATAGCCAAACTCTCTCTCTTCCTCAATTTTCCAAAAGCGATCTTCTCAGTGTATACTTGCGCGCTGTGCGCAAGTTTTCCGATTACCGGCAGCAAACTGTGACGCAATGAAGTTTGATGCGCAAGCATTTGTATTCATTACGGCACTTCATAACGAAGCACAACCGATATTGTTATCGAAGTAGCTGGCGAAGTTAATTAGAAGCGCAGTGGGTATGTCATTCTAACTGCATGTCGCGGAGAGACTGCGCGTGTAACATTACGCTGGTAATCATTACCAGCTCTCTCATCGAATATCTATAATAATTATTGTAATAATTCGTTTAATCCTATTGGCCAATCGGCCCTTCACACGTCGATCAACTTCGCGCGAATTATCGATATATCTTGCTGCCGACCGAAGTCTCGCCGTTATTTTTCCCAGATTCGTCTTGCGGCGTACGTGTGCAACTGCGTAAACTGTTGTAAAAGATCAATCACTCGAGACAGTTGTGACAGTTATCTGACTCAAAAACGGCAATTTCGCAGATGCGCGATTTTTTATTCACGTTGCCCGGAATATGTTATATACATATACACGCTATATGTAACACACTCTTGCTCTATGTAACACATCTCTGAACGAGGACTGAAAATGCAAGGCATCCCTATAGATTACGTCGCCACGTCACCCTTGCCACGATAAAGGGGAGGGGGGTATTTCTCCCCTATCTACGCGTACCTATGTAACTTTTCATACTCGCGGAACGGGGTGGACCGCAAAACCAGATATGCGCGACCTGCAGCCGCTGCCGTCGTGCAAAAACAGTACGACAAGCAACGTGCTGAGTTTTTGTTTTTCTTTTATCGTCTCTCTTTTTCCAACGGTTTCGTGAGATAATGACGATCTATGGTGAAACACGCCACTTCTTGCAAGTCACAGTGCTCCAGCGTATCAAAGGTTGTAATAGGTGCGCACTTTTCATCATATCAGATTGGAACGCGTCGGTATGTGTAAGCTTCCGCGCATGAAACCAGAACATATACGATGTATATCAGCAAGCGTTACAAACTCGATTTTATTATTATTTTGTTTTTGTTTTTGTTTTTGTTTTTGTTTTTTTTTTTTTTTTATCGCACGGTCTCTCTGATCAATATTCAAAAACCGTGGCGACACGACGTGTAACGAAAAAATACTGTGCGGCCTTTGTTGTATTAGGCGAGAAAGTAGAACGTGGGCACGTCGGATACATATCAGTGCTATTGTTGATTACAGTCGCGTTTACGCCCTTTCTCTTTTTTTTTCCCAGTTACTGATACTACTATTGTATAACGGAAAAGTAAAAAATATTTAATTTAGATAGAAATTTTGTACGCGCAATGAGTTCTGCCCGGTTACAAATTAATTATAAACTAACAAATAAAAAATATTCTTTAGAGGTTTTAATAATCTCTTAAGAGGTTTTTCTATCATCATATCCATCATTTACGCTTTCGACAACGTTTACATAGCGGTAGATAGCGGCGTACGTTCGTAACGAAGTTAACAGTTTCTAGAGAGAACACGACTATAACAGAGAAATACATTGAAACTTGCAACCAAACTTAGAATAATGTGGATGTAATTTAATATGGTCCGAGAGAGAGAGAGAGAGAGAGAGAGACAAAGAGAGAGAAAGAAGCAAATTGTTAGTAATTAAAAACAAATATAAAATAATTTTATTAATTTTTTATCATATGTGGGTGTAAAAATGAGACGCGTATTTTGAAATTGAGCGAATTTGTGACAAACGTTTGAACGTTCTCTAACTTGTTGTTAAATGTTCGCCCATTAGTTTTGTACCAAAACCTAGCGAGCTCTCAAAGCTCTCCGCGAAATTGCTTGTCCAAATTGATTGTTGCTACGAGAAACACATTCTGGCAGTAAAATATGATTGGTAATTACGTGAATGAACGGGGGGTTGTAGCGATGGTACTACCACTTTTATCGCGAGCGTGGACCGACCGGGGGGTTGGTCTCTCTAATGCAATTCCCTCGTTATCCCGTGGGTCTCTCTCGCGTTTCGTTCAATTCCAACGGGCTTTTTCAAATCTCCGCTAAAGACATCGACTGAACTGGGTTTGCGGCACGGATGTGGAAAAACAAATCGCGTTACGCTGATTATCTGCGCCGAATTCCGGAAGCCAGAGGGAATATCGAACAGCGATGCGGCGACCGAGGAAATGGCGATACGCGGGACCGATATGATACGCAGATAAAGAAAAATATTTCAAAAGAGTTCCGAGAAGAGAAAGAAAACTTGCCCCCCCCCTCCCCCCCCGAGTTGTCATCGAATGTCAAAAGTTCTTTCAAATGCGTTTCGGTTTACGATTCGTCGAAAACTACGTTTCAACGCGGACAAAATATTAATTTTTATATTAGAAGAAAGTTTTTGCATATACTGCGTGAATGATTCTCCTCGTGTACTTCTTCGCATTTCATTTTAATCGTATAACATACGATTGTCGAATCGGTTTGAAAGCACGTGAATTTGCGCAACACGTTTCAACAGTTTAAAATAATGTCGCTCAAAATAAAGTAGCTTAATACACGACACGTAGAAGATGTTGGCAACAAGTTTGTATACACGTAACTGCCTCTGTATAATATATTATATTCCCCGTGAGATCTAAAGAACTGCAGCCGGCAAAATCATTCGATAGGATGCTACACGGTCGCTGAAAATACGATCCACGAAGGATATTTCCGAGCCAGTGATCCGTAGATTACATGGCCGGTAAGCAGAACGATTCTGACTTCTAAAAAACCGTCGTCAAAGCAAGCAGGTACCAAGGTCTCTCTTCTGACCAGCGGACTGTGCATTCGGCACGTTTTCGACCGTTCGCGAATTGATTCACCCGTTTCTTGTATTTTTCGTCCCTCTTGCTATTTTCGTTTACCTCGTGTACTCTTCTATTTATGCTATCGTTTACTTTGTGTCAGACAAAACAATGTGATGCGAGAGAGCGGAGAAACTCGCCGATTTTTCATGTTGCGTTGTTCGGCTTCTGAATGTTTCTTTGTGTCCCGATTTCTGACTTATTATATGTGTCTGTGTGTGTGTGTGTGTGTGTGTAGCCAAAAAATCTATATATTATCACACTTTATGATACTTCTTTATTTTTAACAACAAGAGAGATGCTGCTCGATTTCTACGGATTCTGGTAGTTCTATTACATGATTCTCGTGTAGAAGTTCTGACTCTATTCTAACAATTTCTCAAGAATTCTATCGATAATTACCTACGGAGATTGTTTTCACCACTTGAAATCGACCGGAAACGCGCGATATCTAAACCGTATAGACAGTGTGAAACGCTGCTCAATTTCTACAAGTTCTGGCAGTCTTATCTCCTATTTTCGTACAACACTGAGACTTTGTTCTATTAAATATTGTGAAGAGTTTTATCGATTATTGGTACTGGAGATATATTTAAACACTTTATATTTAAACGCTCGAAATTTCGCGATCGGAAACGGTGTATTTGACCATAAAAATGATACTTAATCATTTTTGCTTACTCGAAACACAAGTCTTTAACTTTTTTTTTTTCTATTCTCTACAAATGCTTTAACCATTTTTTAGATTATTGGTTTCAACAATATCTTTCATCATGACTTCAAAAATGTCATCCTATATATATGTAAAAATATGTATATCTGCAAAGCAGTTTTGTCTTTCTTCTCGTGTGTTCATAAAGTTCAAGGATTTAACAGTTGTTAATATCTCTCTTTCTCTTTAAAAAAAAAAAATATCATTTTAAACACTCGACAAGAGATGTATTTATGTGTTGAAAAAAAACCAGAATAGAAATGGCAGTGGTAACTGAATCGAACAACTTTTTTCTGGACAAGTTTTTAGTTCTTTTATAATCATTTGAGTATTACAAACAGTATCTTCTATAAATAATAAAAGTAGTGTGTATACAATAAAAAACACGTTATATATAGTTAACATGTGTACGAATATGTATTATATATATAT
>QVNX01017817.1:0-13607 GCA_014825495.1 Pseudomyrmex sp. PSW-54
CACAACATCCTGCGATCGGCTCGGATGACCGGGTATTTTAATATTTCGTAACTTTATAAGTTCAGGGGCCTATACGCATTAATGTCTTAATATATTACTTTGTGATCGTAAATTAAATATTTTCGATAAAATAAAATTCATTTACGAATAACGTGTACCGTTAAATATAGTTTCAGACGAGGAAGACGATGAATTCTTAGATGACGATCCGGGATTGGATGCTGTTTATAAGGAAAATATTGAGGTGAAGTTTGTTTTGTTTCTTATATCTGAAAATGATTCACATTGCTAAACCGCAAGCCACGCAAATAAAAAAATATAAAATTTATCTCAAGACTTTTCGCTCACTAAATATTACTTCGATTCGTGACGCAAAAAATTGTGTGTGTAAAAGCACACAGCAAACTTATAAATTATATATTGTAGTGTACAATGACCTACTTATTGAGTAGAACTAAAAATAAATATTATCGATATAGGACAGTGACGATGGAGACTACTTGGGAGAGGAGGAAGAAGAAGACGAGGACGAAGAAAACGACGAGGATGACGAGCAGGAAGAAGAGGAAGGTATATAACACTGAAGAATTACCGATTTTTCTCCTTTGTTTATAAGTTTAAAATTAACGTAGCACAGCAAGTAATAAAGAACGTTTTGTTTTTTCTTTTTTTTTTTTTTTTTAATACAACAATATCGGATTATCTTTTTGTGCAGAAGAGTCTCCCGTTCGAGGAAAGAAGAGAAAAATTGATGACGGAGGGGAGAATCAACACGATTAAGATGGAGAATAACGGTCTCCAGCACTGTTGTATGAATGTAAAATCCGTATAAATAATAACAATAATTGCCGACGCCGAGTGAACAGCTGGGAATCAAACTAATCGACCGACCAATGACAGACTACAGTTAGTGATGTGACTTTATCAGTAAAAATCATTGATCGCGGAAAAAAAATCGTGTAACACAGAAATAAAAAAAAGAAGATTTACCATTTGTGGTAGAAAAGATATGCGAAATGGAAAAAATATGAGAGAAGAGAGAAGAAAAACATATAATGACATATAAATAGGGCTGCATTCCAGCTGGACACAGCACACAGTTTTAGTTATACTAACGATATTTTATATATAGAATATATAGTTAGAGAGTATTAGCGGCGTTGCACGGAGTGGTCGATCGGATATTAAGTGATTCGAAGAGTGTGAGAGAGAGAAAAAGAGAGAAAATATGTGTATGTGTGTTGTGTGTGTATGTGTGTGTGTGTGTGTGTGTGTGTATTGTATGAGCAAAAGCACGAGAGAAAGAGGGCGTGAGTGATAGTGAAAGGGGCGAGAGAAAATTGTATGTGTGTGGTGCGCGTGCGAATGAGACAGAAATAACAGAAGGTAAATGGAGTTTTACACATGATGGAGCATCTTGTCTGTTAGCTCCAGTCGGCCAAAGGCTGGTCACGCTGGAATGCGGTCATCGTTAATCAGTACTAAGGTTACATAAGTTACATTTTAAATACATTATTATTGTATCGTGAAAATAAGTATAGAGCAAATGAGGAACAACTTTTGTACAGGTTTACACCGACATACATCGAGGTGCATTATAATATGCCTCTGTGATTTTTGGGACAGAAAATAAAGAGAGAGAAAAAACTTACATGTTGCTCGTATACGGAAATAGCGTGTATATCCGACGATATAATGGGTGACAAGGGGGGAGGGGGGGGGAGAGAAAGATATAAAGTATATTAAAAAAAAAAAAAAAAAAAAAAAGATCCGATATCAACGGGAGAACGAGTGATCGGCTTAGTGGAAAATAATATAATATTTATTAATTGTTTTCAATCGCGTGATTCCGATATAAACAAAGCAGAGAGATAGGACCGTTTGTAACACACATATGAAAATTTTTTAATACACCTCGATCGACGTGTCGTCGAGCGTTTACAAAACGTGCGGACACGGTGTTATCCTAACTTAGACTTTTTTTCTAGTAAGCTTTAAGTTCCAGATATTTCTATAAATATATATATATATATATAAAATATGTAATAACGGCGATTGGCCGCGCTCGGCTCATGGCTGTTAGAATTATTGTTATTTACAATCCCGGGCATTGCGTAAAATGTTGTGCTCTAATGTAACGTAAAAACAAAGCAAAAAAAAAAACAATTTTTGATTATTACTACGATCTATGATATTTTTCTATTTTTGAGAAGATGATTGTACAGTTATATAAAATGACTTTTCTTTTTTTCCTTTTTTTATATATGTATATATATATATGTATACATTTATAGTATATATATGTGTATATATATATATATATATATATGTAGGGCATCACCAGAACTATCGTATTTTCTTATATATTATAATTATACATATACATGTGTGAGAGAGAAAGAGAGAGACAAAACTTTGTGCGTATGTGTGTGTGTGTGTGTGTGTGAGAAATCAATAAATATCAAGAAACACTTTTGTTTTGTTTATTTTAAGCATGATATTCTTTACTACAGATTTAATATTTATTTACATCGAAAAAATTTTAGATATTTCTTATTGAAGATTGAGAATTTGTGACAAAAAAAATTAGAGGTTTTTTTGTTTTATTAAATTTCGTATTTTTAACGTGAAATACAAGACTTGTTGAAACACACCTTAAGGAGATACGATAATTCTAGAACATCCTGTGTATGCCAAAGTATATACAATTTATGTTGATAATAATGTTGATTGATCGACTTCTGCAAATCATCACAATCGCAATAGGCCTCAGTCTTTATGGAACAAATTACTAAGAAAATAAAAGTCAACATCGTGTGCGAGTCAAGCAATTTTTGCAAACCTTTAATTTCTGTCTCCGAAGTTACCACTGCGCTGACACATATTTCGTGATGAGTAATGAAGTGCAAGAAGATGTAACGATGGATAATACGTGGAAAAAAAAATAATATGATTAAATATTATATATATAAATAAATTACGAGTATGATTTTAAGAGAGGAAAAAAAAAACACAAAACGTTTACATTTGCGCTTTCGCACTTTTGAATTGTACACTGAAGTCAGAAACGCAAAACAAAAAAATTTAGACTTAGGACACGAAGGACAGATAATAATGTGAAAACAAAGATTATACATTTAACGAAACAGGCGCGAGATGGTGAAAACAAAAACAAAAACAAAAAAAAATGCGGGGGAGTTCGCAGAATGAATCGGACGATGTAGTTAATGGGTGAGAGAGACAGCGACGAAAAATTAAACCGGACAGGGACAAACCAATTAACTACGTAATCGTGCGAGAATGGATGTGTGTGTGTGTGTGTGTGTGTGGTGTGGTGTGGTGTGATGTGGTGTGTGTGGTGTGTGATTGCGAGAGTGCGTGTGCGCGAGAGGAAGAGCGAGGAAGAGAGAGAGAGAGGATTGATTTTATAAGAAAAAAAAAACAGAATAAAAAAAATTTACGGTAGAGTCGAGGACCTGGCGCCTCTTTGTCGCCAGTTTGGTTATGGCCTTATCCAATTTTTCCAAGACTAAAAAAAAAAAAGCAAATTTATAATAGGTACAATGAGTAATATGTGGACATGTACACACACACAACATACAGGTCCAAATATGTAAATTTCTGATCTGCAATTTGTAATTGCGGCTCGCGCGGAAGCGTATTATATATATAGAGTTACATTATATAAATAATTAAGAATTTAAATTATAAATAATTAAAACAAAAAAAAACAACAAACACATTCCGCGCGCCCCGCGACACACATGCGTGTAATACACTTTTGTCAATTGCGATTTTGGATAGACCATTTAAGTAAGGGGAAAAAAAAAAATTGTCTATTTACCCTCTATTATAAGATATATTACACATGTGTATTGTCTGTCTGTTCCGTTGTTAAAGTGAAGTTTTATCATAAAGTTTGTTTATTTCGAGCAATCCTCATTACACAAAAATAAGAAAAGATAATTTATTAATAAAACCATTTACAAATCAATGATCAAGTGTGTCCATCCGATCCGATGTAGTACGAGTACCGTGATTGATTTCATCTTTCTTTTCAAACACGAGTTTTAGCTCCTAAACTTGATAAACGCATAAAACATATCAAGTGTATTTTGTTTGCACGTTATGTTGTTTAACAGATAAGATGTATTTTATTTTTCAAACATATTTTTGCAATTAAAAACTTAGCAACCAAATATGTTTACGTATATACTTACGTTTCGAAGTCGCGGAGATATGGTATGTATAGTATGTTTTTTTTCGCGACACGAGTGGCGCTACTGCGCAACGGTCGGCGCGCATCCATCATGGCCGCCAGCGGCGCACGGAATTCGCGCGCCGTTGCGCACTCAGTGTATCTCCGCGCTTCGGTCGGACAGGTTCTATTTCGTGCGAGTCGGTGCACTCATTACCTCTGCGCAAAGCCACAAGCCGTCCGCCGTCAAATTAAGGGAGTTTAAAGTGCTTCGCTTTTTTTGTTTTTCTCAGGACTGGCACTCCGCAACCGACGCTCCGTTTTCATCATGGCAGAGAGCAAAGGCGCGTTAATCGCGAAAACAGTACAAAAACATGCAGGAAGGGCGAAAGAGAAGGTACCTCGCTATATTTCTCTGTCTCTCTCTTTCTCTCACTGTCTCTCTCTCTTTCTCTTTCTGTCTCTCTTCTAACAGGTCGCCTCTCTCGCGTTCGTCGCGTTCTCGACCGTTCGCAAAAATCTATCAAAAACCCCGTTTCGGAAACGCTCCCGTTTTTTTTTTCAAAATCGCTGTCGCGGGATAGAAATTGTGACGTGAGAGAAGAAAAGATTGATAAGACGCGCGCGCGGAACGCGCGAGAGATGACCATAACCTCTGACGCCGTGTGTCGACGACGAGACGTCGCGATACTCGCCAACGTCAAAGTTGACGTTTCGCGTCATTGGAGCGCGGCAATTACATCGCGCCTCGGCAATCTAATCCCGTGTCTCGCTTGTCTTTTAGTTTAGAATTACGCGTGTTATACCACATCTCCGAGCGCGGAGAGAAAGAGTCTGGAATAGTTTGCGATCTTTGACACCGATGAAAAAAAAAAAGACAGAAAAGAGGAGCAAACGTCATTTGCGTTAAAGCAAACGGATCGTTTGACGCAAACGTAAAAATACGTTTGCGAGATTTTTCAGTTTAATGAGCGTTTTTATTTGCGCGTAACATTGTTGCAAAAATATTGATAAAAAGCGTTGGTGGAAAAATGCGTTTGAAAAACTGCGAACGAACGGGAGTTGTGTGACGAGATCGACGTGTTAATCGTGAAAATTTATTTGGACAAAATAGTCAGCGGGAAACAATATCTCAAATAATGTATTCAATTCCCTCTGCATTTTTGTTTTTTTTTTTTTTTTTTTTTAAACTTGACGGAATCGGCGGAATTGTAGAAAATTTTTTTAGTTTTCCAATATACGCGGGGATCGCGCGTTTTGCGCCGCCGATGGCGCTTCGCCGCGATCTTACGTAATGGGTAAACACGTTCGCGGGTATATTCGTATACAAAATGCAACAATTATGCAACTCCCACGAGTACGGCCGAATATGGAAAAACTGCATCGCGCGTGCACCCAATTGCGTGTCGTTTACTTTGTTTATCGCGGCGACAATCGCTCGTGATGACGTCGCGTGGATATATAACACAAGTCCGGTAATTCTTTGCCCACGAGATTATTTTCTCAAGATTAACCTGTGCGAAATCTATCATCGCCGGTAAAACTTGGCCAGAAATTAGACTTTGAATACGGCAAAGAGTTTTTCGTTTAATCTCAATGTTTCGAAAAGTGGTAACAAAATATTTTGAATAATTAAAATAGACCTTCCAGCTTTGAAACCAAAGTCAGAGATGGTTTAAAAATTCAATGGTAATTCCAAATAAAGGAACGTTTCGATCTTTATTAATTTTCAGATCATCCTCAGCCACGCTAAACAAAATAATACGTAAAAAAAAATTAAAATTGTTTTTCAATCAAAACATTCTGCCGTTGAAAACAACTGAAAAATTAAATTGAAAAAATCAAACAAGATGAAATTTAAATTACTAATATTAAACGTAAAATAATATATTTTTGTTATCTACTTTAGTTAATGGATTTTGTTAATCTTCATTATGTTTGTCGAGATCTCGCATTCATCAAGGCAATCGTCATTTTTCTTGGCTTGCATCTCTCGCGCCCGACACACATTTTTCTGTATGCATTGACAATCGCGTTGAATCCGAAGCGCAACAACAATCTTTTTTTTTTTTTTTCTGTCGAGAAAAGCGACGTCTCTCTCGCGAACGGAATCAGATGCAGCGATTTTATAAAATGACGAAACAATTTTTCGTGCCACGCGGAGAATGACATCGGTTGTTCTTCGATTTGAAGCGGAACTGATACGACGGCAATTAAACGAACAGAATGTTGCATTAGGCCGCGATTGACGAGCGATTGCGCAGCGGTGATTAAATATAAATGCGCGAACGGAACGCGTTCTCACAAGTCACTCAGAGAATATATATCGTTTGTATCGTTTTTCACTTCTGATTTTGCAGCAACTCCTCTTTTATTTTTTTTTTTTTCCAAAGCAAAATCGTTAATTTCGCGAAGTCTCCCGAAGAATTCCGCCAAGTCCTGGGAACCCCGCGCGGTTCTCTGACGCAAATTTGCTTACGAGACGGGAAAAGGCTTCTCTCTCTCGAGGTGCGTTATATAGATTGCACCTCGCGCGATGGCGCACGACGTCGACGTGTATCTCGCGCGCGCGCGCGCGCATCACTTCCGCGCGCTTAGCCGGCATCCAGAACGTATATTTGCGCGAGGATCCCTCGGCTCGTTGATGCATCGCACAAGCATTGCATAAGCGACCGCTCGTGTCACGCAATTCACGTGTGCACACACTCCATCTCGTTCTCGGCGCGTGTAACAATTGCGTTATAGGCGATTTTTGTCTTGCGTCTTAGCAAAAAAAAAAAAAAACAAATGCAAATTCTCGATGGATAAAAAAGCACGTATCGAAACGCGCTGATAAAAACGCGCTGTTCTCTCGAGATCGTCAAACGAAGAAGGACACACGTTGCAAAGCGCAATATTTCTTCCAAAAAATTGTAATATTGTTTTTTTTTTTTTTATGTAACTATGCCGTTGACTGCATTTGATTAATTGCATTTCGTCGGCGTAACTTTCTCACGGAAACACACACACGTTAAACAGCGGAGTTGGAAACACTCGTATAGTATATAAGAATTACGTCGCACCGCCAGAAGGGGCGAAAGGATTAAACCGAGCGGAATTTTTACGCAGAATTATCATTACTCGCATACACACACACACACACACATCGCGAAGTAGGAAGAGGTAACATTATAGATTGGATCGCATGTTTTCTGACGTACACTTGCGTTGAAAAGGTTCAGCCTGTACTCGAGGCGAGGAAAGTTGTGGTGCGCGCCGGTGGTGCGCCGGACCATTAGACAAGTCTTCGACTACGCGGTGACTACTGTCAGCAACTTCACTTTGTCGATCAAACCTTCTCCTATTGAAAATTGCGTTTAAAAACAGCTGTTTCATTCAGTACTTTTTTTTTTTTTATTGTCGCGAAACGCGTGGAAACGTAGCTTCGACACGTGAGTCGAGACTATTCGAAACCGCATTCGAGCCCTGAAACGCGCGGCGAGAATTAGGGATTACAGACCGTCTCTCACCGCAGAAGTGCGAATTGCGGTGTCTCGCGGATCTCGTATTGGTACTGTATATATACATTCGCGCCAAAAACCGCAAAACGACGCCGAGAGAGAAAATTCGTTCCGCTCCGGAAATGTCGTTTCAAAAGGCGTTAGATCGACGCCACATCTCGACGAGAATAAAACGTTAGAGAATCTCTCCCTTCCCCGTCCCCCCCGATTGTTTTCCGTTACCGATCTTCGGCTTCCGGATGTCTTGTGTAATTCCACTCGCGCGCGTTCTTTTGCGCAAAGGAGTGCTCTTGTGAGGCCAGTAACGTTTCTTCGCCGCGGAAGTTTTCTTCCAAGTTAGCTCGTCATACAAACGGACTCCGTCCGTCGTTCTCTCCTAGAGACGCTAGATTTCTAAGTGTGTCCCACCTAAGCGCGACCGGTTACTATTCTCGTCCCCGGAGACGCACACGTTCCCGGACACACCGCGACCGCACGGCAAATATATCTGCGAGCTCGCGGCTTTTCGGAGAGAGTGAGAGAGAGAGAGAGACGACGCCGTTTTTGAGCTTCAGTTTCCGCATGAGGTTTTCGTCGCAGAGCGATTCTCAAAGCGCGAGCGAGCGATTTTCCGCTACCGAACATCCGCGGTGTTTTTATTTTTTTTTTTTTTCTCCGAGTAATTGCAACTCCTCCTCCCGCGGCGCGCGTGGTTTAATAAATTAACTTTTATCTGGCGCCGATGCGCGCTTATCACATGGATATCAGAACGCAGTCTGCGCTTAGATTTGAGCCGGTCGGTCACGCGAACGCGCGGTTGCATTTCGCTGCGTCAGACTGATTAATGATATGCACGGCGAGAGAAAAATACGGTCCGAGTTATTATTCGAGAATTAATTGCAACAAAATATATTCCCGGCGCGCGTTTTTCCTCGCGTAACACCAATTTACACCTTGCTTTTCCGCTTGCTTTAAGTCGTCGAAATAAATAAATAAAATTGTAAACACCGGTATCTTGATGTTATTTAAAGGAGACTTCGTACGCTAACTGAAAGCAACGCTGAATTCCTAATCGAGACAGAGGTTCTCGACCTTGCGCACGCACCGTCGAGTTTTCGTCTCCTTAACACACTCAACTTTTCCAACTTTATATTATCGAAAAACACGATCGAGGCGGCCCAAAGATTACAGTCTACATATATAAATCGCTACTTGAAACTCGTATGAAACTTGAATAGTTCGTAGAAGAGTAATTACTTATTGTTAGGTTTTTTTTTCTTTTTAAGTAATTGAAGTTAGCTTCAGCTTCTTCAAGGAATATTTTCTTGACAATACAATTTTTGAAGAATAGAATGTTTTTTTCAAAAATATCTTTCGAGAATATTTTCTCCGATACAATAATACAATTTTTAAAGAATAGAACATTTTTCAAGAACATCTTTTCAAGAATTTTTCTTGACAATAACACACAATTTTTAAAAAGCTACCATCACGCGCTCAAAAGCAGAACGTAATCTCCTTTCAAGAATATTATATAAAACTTGGTCGAAAGAAACACGCAGATTGTTTTAATATTTGAACATTTGATAATATATCGATGTAAGAGAATTTATTAGATTGAAGAAAAAAGATTCAATATATTTCTCTCACTACCTATACAATATCAGAAGAAGCAAGATATTTATTTTTCAAAACTAGACCTTTTTTTTATTTTAAGAGTAAATCCATTTCTCAGTCCGCAACATTATCTCGAAACAAGTAATGTTAGGTATCTCATAACAAAAGAAAAGTTTTTTTTTTTTTTTTTCAAATGAGATCTTTGTTACAATCGAACTTTTCTTCCGAGTCAATATTCGTGAAGTTTATTAGGATTTAAAATATGTATTGAATAATAAATTAAATGTTTACATTAAATACTCTTGTCATTATTTGCGTGCGGTTATGTAAACTTCTTGCGTACTCGCGACGCAAGTGATATTTGACTTGAACGTGGAAGAAAATGCTATGGGAGAAAAAAAATTTTGTCGATTTTTCATGCGCGAATTTTCCGTCCACGCGAAATGTAATTTTACACGCGCATAATCTGACGCTAGCTTTTTTCCGTGCGTTACGCAATGTAAGTAAACGCGCTCTTGTATCGGAACAACGTGTTCGTGCAACAAAACTCGCGCTATCTCGAAAAACGCGCGTCGAGTTCGTATGTTTTTTTTTAATTGCTCCGACGTTAATTACCGGCGCGTCTCCGTTATTTTCTCTTTGGAGAACACACTTTGGAGATGGTCCAAAGCGCGGAGTTGTCTCCGTCGTCGAAAGAAAGGAGCTCAGACGGGGGGAGCATCCAAATGACCTTTCTTCTCAAATAGAAAGGCGTCCCGCGGTGTGTATGCCACACATTGCCGCGAATAACAACATGATGTTTCTCCTTCGCGAGAGAGACTCCGGCAATCGACTTCGAGCCTCATCCCATGCTGCTCCGCGTTTACTCTTCTCACGAATGCCTTTTCATCTCGGTGAACCGCGTGATTATTCTATTCGCTGCGAAATAATAACCCGACTGAATTTTTTATTTATTCGCTCTTCGGTTTTTTAGCGTGAAAATATTTATCGGGGAACGTGTCGGTGGAGGGTCTGCGAAAAACACCACGTCGCGAACCCACTAGACGCGCGAAGATGTCGATGCTAATTCGCGCGGCAGCTCAAAGAGAGACGTTCCGGTTTTCTACTAAAATTAGCGGCACCCACTTGTGCGCCAAACATTCCTTTCATCTATCGTTCGTACGGTCTCACCTATGTCTTATTGTGGACTGGAGATAAAGAGCTCGATCTGTTAGTCGCCAAATCAAAAAACACGAAGAGATTCTTGATCAAACCCTTTTTTTTTTTCTTTTGTCAAAAACGAAATTAATGCGAAATCTCGACGTTTTGTTACAAGAAACATCTTGACTTTTTAAAATAAAGTGTCTTGTTACATTAAATTTGTCAAGCTGCAAGTAGTTGCATCTTTCGAGATAGCTCTCGTTAAAAATCTTCGAAAAACAAGCGTATTTTGACGTTTGCGCACAAATTCATTCACTTCGACTCCGCGTTAATATTCATCATTTATGGGGACGTCTCGGCCATGTTTCGCACAATCGTTTCGGAATAGTCAGGAGTCGATAAACGTCTCTCTTGGCCTTAGTCCAGTAGACTCGTTATAAATACGGCTCACGACAAACGCAGAAAGACGAAGACGATGGTGGTTCGTTTCGACTTCTAGCCTCGTCACCTTTTCTATCATATTTTTTGTTGCTCTCTTTCTCTCTCTCTCTCTCTCTCTCTCTCTCTCTTTCTTGCTGGAACAGCACGGTCGTTTCTACATCGCGGTCGTTCTTGATTCTTTTATCTTTTCTGATGACGCGTTTTTATCTATCTTTCTCTCGTGTAAATTCCTTTTTTTTTTTTTCTCATCAAAGTACGTGGCGTACGAGAATGGAAAACTCTATAGCAGTGCGATATCATAAATAAAATCTGTGGCAACGCGGTTGTAACGGGAGAAACGTGTAAATAAAGTACGCAGGCGAAAATTTGCATGTTGCAACGGGACGGAAATGTCGAATCAAATCTCGCTCTCCCGCCGCTACATCTCGTTGCGGAACAAGCTCTCCGCGTCCAATGACAACGTTTTCTTCTTACATCATCTTCCGGACGGTTACGGAAATATCGCGCGGGCGTATGTCGCGTATGTTTCGAATGACGTTTGTGACTTGAAAGGTATTAATAACCGCAGGGAGAAAGAGAAATAGTCCCACTTTTCCCGCGAATCACATCAATCTCTCTCTTTCTCTCTTTCTCTCTCTCTTAGTTTCCAGAATTTGCTCAAACGAGCGAAGTCTCTTATTGCAAGTCCAAAAGAGATTGTCTTTCCGCATATCACAAATACGTATTTTTCTCTTATCGGAGAAACAAGTGACCCAAAATAATTTGCAAATAAGCGCAACTTTTCGCATCTCTTTTTCATGTTGAAAAAAACTTGTAACGCAACCCCGACGCGCCGATGTCGAGCGCAAAGATCTGTTACAGCCATCTGTGGAACAGGATTCTCCAGTACCGGTTCAATATTCCAGTCTCCAAATCTCTTTCCTCGCGGCTTTACGCGGCGGTCCATTTGTATTAAAGATCGAGCTGAAACGCTTCGCGTCCCTTTCTTCTTAAAAAAAAAAAAAAACGAGAAATTCGTTCCATTAAGGAATTTCTGTACGTTAAGTTGAGACCGTTAACAGGAATCGTTACTCGTTTATTTAGTGTGAAACTTTATGATAAGTACGCGATTTACATTGCGAGGTGGTTCGGAGATTAAGCTTAAATTATGCTGGTGATGCGCGCGCAAATTTAACAGTTTTAATTTCAAACTGCGCGAAAATAATGTTACCAATTCGAATGAAACATACAGGATGTTTCATTTTAAGTCAAAGACATCAAAATATCTCGAAACAATTTATTTTTGGAAAAAAAAATGTTTCAAATAAAAGTTTTAAGGTCCGAAGAGGGCCATCAGACGAACTACCTTGGATCCGGGACCCACTTTGAGGGTCCCGGACCCTAATAAGGCTCAGATTTTTTTTTATAGAAACGTCTCGTATTTGCCTCGTATTTTACTGAAAAAAAATAAAGAAATTTTGTTCCCGATAATTTTTCGCTCCTCCAACAGGCGCAAAATACCGCTCGAAGTTCTTGTTTCATTGGCCGGGTCGTCTGTTGATCTTATTTTCATTGGCCGGAATGTGTTTCGAAATAAGAAACTTTGAACGTTATTTTGCGTCTGTTGGAGGAAATTTAGCGGAAAATTACCAAGAACAAATTTTCCTTATTTTTTCAATAGAATACTGCAATAAGACATAGGCGTTTCCACACACCAAAAAAAAAATAATCTAAACCTTATTAAAGTTGGCTCGGACCCAAAATCTAAGTAGCTCATCCGATGACCCTCTTCAAACCCCGCAACTTTTATTCGATACATTTTTCTCGAAAATGCATTTTCGATCATTTGACGTCCAAGTTGAAATGGGACACCTTATATACGTACATGCGTATTTACCTACAAAAATACGGTAATAAATATTGCATCGGTTTTCAATTTCTTACACAACGCGTGTGTGTCGGTAACGGGCGCGATAAAGGTTGTTGCGGTATTCCGGTAACACGAAAACACGGCGGACTGCAACTCCGCCGTAGTTAATTTCGTTCCGCGTACGAAAAGGAAACGGATCTTGATTACTAGGCTAACCAGAAAGAAAACAGGATTCGATCTCCGGTACACGCACCGGTCCCGGTATCTCGTCGCGATAACGGGAGCTCTCCCGGGAGTCGCGGAGAGAATTCTCGGCTGTGACCATCGTCGGTGCTTGCTTGCTTGCTTGCTTGCTTGCATACGGAATGCTATACCGCACGGACAGGAAGTGACGAAGACGCGAGATCGCGGACGACGAGAGAAGAGGGAGGTGAGAGCAGAACACCGCGACCCGTTTCATTCGTTTCATTCGAAGCGGAAATGGAACGGAATCGCCGCCGCCGGTTGCTCACACACTCGGACAACACCAATTGGGTTGCGAATTCAGGTCGAGATCACCTGCTCGGCGGATTTAGATCTATCGCGTTTAGATTTAGATTTATAATCCGCGCGACCCAGTAGCGCGCGCGGTTTTGACTTCGTCGTCAAACGAACGAAAATAGACAGCGCGCGCAATTTTGTTTGAACTCTCTCTCTCTCTCTCTCTCTCGGACCGCATGTAATAATAAAATATAACACCGAGTCTCGACGAGAGAGGAATTCGCTTTGACCGCTCGGTTTTGTTTGTTTTGGATTTTCGCGCTCTCCCATTAATTGCGCTCGATTTCAAACGGCAATAATATCAGCTGCGAGAGAGATCGAGTTCAAAAAAAAAAAAAAAAAA
>QVNX01017835.1:0-11031 GCA_014825495.1 Pseudomyrmex sp. PSW-54
AAATGTTTCAAATTTGCTCGCGTGTTGTTGATTACATATGACTATGCATTACGTTTTCAGCAAATACACAGCTCCTAGTCGAAAACTTCAGCATTAAGTTACATGATTGTGCAAAACATGTTTGGCTATCAGAGTCATTTCTTACAGTTTTTGTTTGAAAAGTTTTTTCATAACGTGAAAACTTTCAAAGATAATCGTGAAGAATGCTTTACATGTTTTTTCAAGATGACGGCTTGAATATGTTCGACCGACAAAAAATTGTTTTATATTCGTTTTCAGACTAAAAATACATAAAGATACCAAGTTTCACAAAAATCAAAGAGGGGGAAGCTTTCTATAAGTTTACTAAAAATTGTTTTCTATTTGTTTTCAGCGACTAAACATCCATAAAGATACCAAGCTTTACAAAAATCGAAAGGAGAGAAGCTTGTCTATAAGTTTACCAATAAGTCTATAAGTTTACCAATAAGTTTACCAATTTGTTATATGAAAAGAAGTATACATAATGTTCCAACACTTTTCCGCAATTGAACGATGACGATGCTGACACATAATATGTAATGTTAAAACTTGTTGTCAGTAAGATATAAAAGTTGTCGAATGAGATTGTGTAGTGGTCAGTTAAATGAGTCAAAAATGTATAAAATATAATTGTCAAGAATATTGTCACTGAATGTTGTTGTAAGTGGGAAATAAGTAAATTATTAAGAAATAGTTAGTACGGGTGATAATATTTTAAGTAGTGAGATTGGTGCAATCACATTGAGCAAAAATTAGTGATTGTAATTAGCTAGTACTGTTTCCGAGAACAGTCGTTGCAAGCCGAGGGCAAGCAACCCGCTTGGTCAGCCGGATAAGAAACAATGAGGCTGTTTTCGGAAACCGATTAAAATAAGGACGAGCGCGTTGCTCAACGGAGCACGCGCAACGTCCTGATTGGTCAGGAGACCTGACAGGTAACTTATGCAAATTAATATATAAGGGACGGTAATGAGAACTCGAGAGAGTCTCCGAGTCGTCGTCCGACTAGAGTAAGATAGCAGTAAGAAACTCTGTACAGCGAGCAGAATAAAAGGATCTGGAAACCCCAAGAAGACTTAACTCTTTCTCCTGCACCTACTCAACAATCCTAAAAGTACCCAGTATCGCCTTGGCGGTACAACAATTGATGGCAGCGATGAGATCAAACTCTCGGAGAAGAAAACGATTTATCCGGATTTTGAGCACACGAAGACGAAGAAGAAAGAAAGAAAAAGAAACCTTAACGGGGACATTAGAAGGAGAAGTAGTAAAACAAATACTCTCAGGTACGCCCACAAGAGAAGTTTATTAAAAAAATATATATATTTATATGTATAAACTTATGAGGCTGACGTTGGACTCCTGGTATCTGAAACAGAAAAAGAGAACGCGAGTTAATAGAGACGTTCAAGAACTTGAAGTTCGAGAGAGACAGAGCAGCATATCTCAGTCTCAAGTTGCACGCGGTAAGCATTGACCTACCGCAACCTAACTGCGATCGTCAACACAATGCAGAGCAGCGAGAATAGCTAGCTCAGGTGGCAGAGAAAAGGCAAAATCATTTTGGCCTAAAAGTAAAGGAAAAGGTCATCAGCCAAAGCAGATGAGGCGCAGACAATGGCGAGAGCAAATATCGGGACAGACGATCCAGAAGCCGTTTAGAACAAATACGAAAAGCGGCGCAGAGAAGAAAAGGAAGCAGTTTGAAAAAAAACGACGGGCTTCGAGAAAGACACAGCGGCACGCGACAGTAGCAGCCAAGCAGCCAGCGAGATAGCAGCGTCAGCGGAAGTTCAACGGCATAGCAGCGTCAGCAGAGGTTCAACGGCAGAGCAGCACCGGCGAAAGCAGTAGACTTAGGCAGCGAAAGAATAATTCGATTACTGTAAGTCATAAACAATTATTTTGTAAACCGCGGAACACTACGAATGTCTGATAATTGGCAACTGCGAACCGAACAAGAAAGGCGCGAAACGCAATCCGCACAAATAAGTCGAGTCAGAAATTTAGTACTGGTACAGGAACCAAGAACTGCACCAGCCGCGTTATCAGAGAACAAATATAGTTAGGCTACCCGTGATGTAAGCCTACGATAACGAAGACTTATCATCGTACGTAATTACTGAGCGCGAGGTTTCTTTCTACTTAGATAGTAGCGTTGTTGGTTGTTTCTACCACAAAATTTAGCAAGCGTTAGAGCTCCGGGCAATGAAACTCACAGGCGCGATTTGTTAGTGTCATACGAAAGCGAGTTGTTTCGGGCAAGGCAGCAAAACGAAATGAACACTGATAACGTGGATCAGGAACTCGACGAGCAAAATATAAGCCGAGCTCGCGAAGAAGTCGAGCGCGAGATCGTCCGAATGCGTAGAGAATTTACTACGGAAAGCACCGCGGGGCGTGAGGCCGCGGGGAGAAGTGAACAAAATTACGGTTCCACTGATGCAATGCTAACAAATAGTGCGATTATTGGAAGCAATGAGTTCGCGAATAGACGCGGTGGATCGACGGGTGACGGAACTCAACGATACACGAGAACGGAGGACGGGTGTACTGATGTCGCGACACGTGTACAGACGCCCGAGCGAGCAGTTAGACGTGACGTACGGACGAACAGCTGACGTTGTAAGAAATCGCGCCGTGCAATGTAACGATACTTTAAAATAAAAGATGTAGTTGAAATGATACCGATGTTTACTGGAAAGTCGCCTGAGCAAATCAGGGAATTTTTAAATGCGTGCGAGTACGCCGAAGGGATGATCAATCTTGCAGAAAAACCCGCTTTGTTGCAAGCAGTGTTGCAAACAAAGTTAAGGGGGCAGGCGTTGATTGATTTCGAAACAAAAGACATTCGCGATTTTAGTCAGTTAAAGGCGGGAATAGAAGCTACATATTCCGCGAAGCACTACTCAACTGCAGAGTTTAACACCTTGCGACAAAAAAGTAATGAAAGCGCACAGGTTTATGATCAAAAGATAAACCAAACAGCCATGGAATTATACGAATCTATGGTGAAAGGCAAGGGACACATCATAGAAGAAAAACGCATCATTATGAATACTATTAAGGAGCAAGCGCTACAACAGCTCCAAATAAGGTTAAAGAGCGATGTCAGATTAATAATTAGGTCACGCAACTATAAAACATTGCAAATGCGGCAAGCTCTGAAGAAAAGGTAGTAGTGCCACAGAGTAGCCACATGGAAAATTCTGCGGCAAAGCAGAAAATGGGAAAAAATTATAAAAAAACGCATGATATAAATGCGGAAAGATCGGGTACTACAAAGAGATTGCCGATCAAGTAAAACGACATTGCCAAAGCCAAGCAAAAACAGTGAAATACAGTGGAAAAACATTGCAATTACTGCAAGAAAACAGGTCATACTCGGGATAGTTGCTGGTCGCTGAATGGCAAGAAAGATAGTAAAAAGTTTACTGCGAAAAGGGAAAAGAAGCACGCGGTAAAAAAGATAAAAAGCCGAAGCGACAGTAGCGAATCGTCTAGCGACCAAGAAGAATACAAAGACAAAGGGAAAAAGAAAAAAAGTGTGTCAGTAGCCGATGTACAGGTGACAGAAATAAATGCCGTGCAAGCAGGACTAGACTTGGTGACAGTGCCGATAAAAGAAGCAAAAGGGAGTCAGGTTGAAATGTTGCACGATACTAGAGCCACGATATCGTTGATAAAAAAAAAGTATTTAAAGAGCAAAATCCCAACAGAAAAAACCAAGCTAAAGCTGATAGGAGTCACAGGACATAAGGCGTGTCATTGGGAAGGTGAAAGCCACGATACAATTGAAGAGCAGAAAGATAAAGCACACTATTTACATAGTACGAGACGACTTCTCTATTAATTATCTGGGAATTCTGGGAAGCGATTTTATAAAAAAGCAGGTGGTGCATGACTACGACAAAGGAAAACTTGTAATAGGCAAGGACACAATGCGATGCACCCATATCAAAACATTTGAAACCAAGAAGCAAAACGGTTGTACGGGCCATTACAAATTGCAACCAGGTCGATGTAATAGAAGCAAGGGAAACGCAATCTGGAGTATTTATAGGATGTTGTTTGGTGCAGCCTGAAAATTATCTGTCTCGTAAGCGTGTTGAATACTACGGAAAAGGAGATAGAAATTAAAACACCGCGAGTGGAGATAGAAGAGTTACCAGATGAAAAAGAAATAGAAACTGCTGTGATGAGTACAAATATAGCAGAAGACGAGCTGTCACGCAGCGAGAAGGTGACGGAAGCTCTACGCATGCAACACTTGAATAAGAAAGAACGAAAAGTTCTGATGGAAATCTATGCGAAGCATACAGCGATATCTTCTATTTGGCCGGAGAACTACTGAGTAAAACAAGCGCAGTGAAACACACCGTAAGAGTAAAAACCGATACCGCGTCGATCAATGTAAAACCGTACCGATTATCGGAAAAACATAAAAAGGAAGTTGATCGACAAAGTAAGGAAATGCTAGATAATAAAATTATCAGAAACAGCAAGAGCAAGTGGAATGCACCACTTTTAGTCATGCCAAAAAAAATAGATCCGTCGGGCATAAGAAAATTACGAATAGTCGTAGATTTTAGGTTGAACGATGTAATCATTGAAGACTCATTCCTCTTGCCGAATTACAGAGATACTCGATCAGCTCGGAAATGCAAAATACTTTTCAACGTTGGATTTGGCGTCTGGTTATCACCAAATTAGGATGAAAGAAGAAGACAGCATTTTCAACGCCGTACGGGCATTACAAGTACAATCGAATGTCCTTCGGTTTAAAAAATGCGGCGGCAATCTTTCAGAGGTTAACGAATGCAGTTCTGACGGAGCTGCAAGGAAGTGTTTTGTGTATCTGGATGATATTGTCATGGGGCCAGTCTCGAGGAGCACACAAAAAGAATTAAAGAAGTGTTCAATAGACTAAGAGAACTAATCTCCGATTGCAGCAAGATAAGTGCGAATTTTTTCGCAAGGAAGTGACGTACCTCGAGCACAAAATCACAGAAAGTGGAATCTCGCCAGATCCAAGTAAAGTGAGCGCGGTGAAGAAGTTTTCTACCTCGAAAAAAGTGAGAGAAATATAAGCGTTCATAGGATTGGCGGGATATTACCGGAAATTTATTGATAATTTCTCAAAGATCGCAAAACCACTGACGCAGTTATTGCAAAAAGAAGCAGAATACAAATGGAGACATAAACAGCAGTTAGCGTTCGAAACGTTAAAAAATCAGCTGAGCGAAGCACCACTGCTAGCGTACCCGGACTTTACGTGAGAGTTTATTGTCACTACGGACGCGTCGGGTTACGCCACCGGGGCCGTGTTATCGCAAGAGATAGAACGCGACAAGCGTACGCGAGCCGAGTGTTGAATAAGGCTGAGCGCAATTACCACCGAAAAGGAGTTGCTTGCGATCGTGTGGGCTGTAAAGCACTTTAGGCTGTATCTATACGGAACGAGATTTAAAATTGTGACAGATCACCAGAGCGCTAGTTTGGCTATTCAATATAAAAGATCCTGGATCGCGGCTTGTACGCTGGCGATTAAAGCTGGAGAAGTACGACTACGAAGTAGTGTACAAGAAAGAGAAGGCTAACACGAACGCGGATGCGCTGAGCCGGTGCCCGGCAAAAATGATAAGCGTACGCGAAACAAAAAAGAAAGAGAGCGAAACAGAAGAGGCAAGTGAGACGCAAGAACTCACGGAAGAAGAGAAAAGACAGATACTATACGAGTATCATAACACACCGATAACGCACACAAAGGAATCACTCGTACTATGAAACGAATTCAGTTGAAGTACAACTGGCCGAATTTGAGGCGTGACGTAGAAGATTACGTATCGAGGTACGAGTCATGCCAGAAGAATAAATTAACGAGAAAAAAGAAATTTAAAAGCACCAATGGTGATAACAGACACGCCGAGAGAGCCGTTCGAAAAATGCGCTCTCGATATAGTGGGGCCATTGCCCATGACGAATAGCGGAAATAAGTACCTTCTCACGTTCCAGGATAATCTAACGAAATTTAGCAAGGTGTTGCCGATCCCAGGAAGCCGTGACCGTGGCAAAAGAGTTTGTCACAAAAATAATTTGTGAGCGGAATCTCCGGAACAATTTTGATGGATCAAGGGACCAATTTCGTCAGCGAACTATTTAAGAATGTATGCAAGTTGCTGCGTATTAACAAAACAGACTACCGCGTATCACCCGGAAAGTAATGGCGTGTTAGAAAGATCTCATCGGACATTAGCGGAATACATACGTCACTATGTGAACGAAGATCAATGCGATTGGGATGAATGGGTTCCGTATGCGATGTTCGCGTACAATACGACACCGCATATGGCCACGAGTTTTACACCGTTCGAGCTGGTGGTGTACGGAAAACGAGCGGAGTTACCGACGGCACTGACGAAACCCCCGTTAGTGCAGTACAATTTAGACAATTACACGCAAGAACTAAAAGAAAGATTGCGGGCTGTAAATCGTGTAGCGAGAGAAAATCTTAAAGAAGAGAAAGAAAAAGCTAAAGGATGCTATGATAAAAAAACGAAAGCACCGGCGTTTAAAGTGGGAGACAAGGTGTTCGTCTATAATGACACCCTACGGAGGGAGCGGTCCAAGAAACTAGAGTCGCTCTTTGAAGTAATAGGAAAAACGTCTGACGTGACGTACACAATTAAAGCAAAGAGGCGTATACAAAGCGTGCATGCAAATCGGTTAAAGATTTTTATTGAGAATTTTTAACTTACCGTTACTCCGAATCGGAGAGAGTGATGACGGGCAGTGAAGTGCGGGGCGGAGGCCCAAGGAGACTTAACTCTTTCTCCCGCACTTACTCAACAATCCTAAAAGTACCCGATATTGCCTTGGCGGTACAATGTTGTGTGAAAGTTAACACTAACTTAAAACTAAATATTGCAGAAGATAAAAGTATGTGGATATATTTAAGAACTGTTGAGCTTGTTCAAAATCGTCATCGTTTAATTGCAAAGAAATGTTATAATATTGGCCGCGTTCAGCAGACATAACTGTTACAACGGTTGAGAGATAATCACTTATAATTGGATCATACTTTTAGAACAGTTGCAGGTTTTGAGAAATAGTCCTATCACAAATGATCATCTCTCAACCGTTGTGCAACTGTTGTGTCTGCTGAACGCGGCCATTAAGTATACTTCCTCTCATGTAACAATTTTATAAACAAATTATTAAACCGACTCATTCTCATATATCTTTGAATAATGTTTCTAATTTAATAGTTCCACTAAAAATGGTTTAAAAATAAAAAACCAAAATGTTTTGGAAGTATCAATTTGAATTTTTTAAAGTCAAATACTCCGCTCAATAGTTCCAAATAACAATCAGCCTAATAACAATTTGTTATTAGTAAAATCTCTATAAAGAAACTAGATATAAAGAGACTTGACTGATCTCAAAGACATTATAGGGTTAGGTTAAAGTTTTTTGGGGAGGAGATGCAGGGAGAAAAGCTCTGCTCTAACTTTGCTCTTCTCTCACGCCCACGCGTGTATGATAGTATGTGATACAAATAAGATATTTACGGATGTATAAAACAAATTAAGGTCGTCATATACACGTGATGTGCGATGTGCGTGTCTGTCTCGAAGTAAGAGAGATAGAACTTGATATCGCGCGAATAGAAAAAGTGTCCTGATTCTGACGCCAATTGGGAGGGAATCCGCTTAAGGGAACGGTTGGATGCCATTTGCAATTTGTAACGTAACTTGACCTTACCTGTCAGCTTTTAGTATATAAGCTACACAAAGTAAGAGTAAAAAGATCGAATTGATAGCGCGCAAATAAAAAAAGTAGATCTCTAATTAGGGATCACAATCAGGACCACTTTTGTACGGAGTTCGATCTTTTTGCTCTTACTTCGTGATGAGCCATATGAGTCGGTGTTTTTTTTACAAATCAGAAACGTCAGGTTACGTTACAAATTGCAAATGACATCCAACCATAAGAAACGATTCTCTTCTAATTAGGCGTCTGAATCGGGACCACTTTTGTATCAAGGAGTTTGCTCTCTTTACTTTTACTTTGTAGTGTCTGTGCAATAAAGTTTGGGCTATAACACACAAAATGACATAGTTGCATATACATAGCATAAAACTATATGAGCTAGTAAGCGTCTAGCATAAACTCGCCATATTGATTTACATAAAACTATGCTAGATGCTCATTGGTCCACATAGTTCTATGCTATGCATATGCATTTTATGTCATTTTGTGTGTTATAGCCCTTTTTGCGCAAACGGGATATACGCAATATGACTTTTATGCAAACCATAGAGCTTATAGATGTGGAGTGGGAATACCGGCGACGAGCTGTTCTGAGAGACAGAAGATATACTTCAGTCCTACTCAGTGACTTTTTTTCTTTCTACTCATGACAACGCTCCGCCAATCGAAATGTTGATACGATACACATGTCTATATCGTTTTTATCACTTCAAACGGGAAGATTGTTTGTTAGCTAAAAAAAAGATTATATTAATTTTTTGTTCCTGATCTTCGGTAACGGCCGGGCCCTTGTGGAGTGACAACAGATACACGACACCTTTTGTGATTACTCCCGGAACATTAACCCAGAAAAATACGCGAGACAAGTGTGCAGGTCGAAAAAAAATTCGAACGAAGCAGACAAGCCAATGGAAGTTTGTCGCTATTGCTTGTCTAGCATCTTCTCGCTCGTCGGTCTTTTAAGGTCTTAGAGTCTAAATTACCAAGAACGAGATTAGGCGATCAATTGAAGGATGACAAAAATGAATTAAATTACAAAGGTCCAAAGATTAATCAATTCTAGTCTAATTTATTATAACAGATATTTAAACCATTGTATTTATTTTAATTCTTTTACAAAATGTATAATTGTTAAATGTATAATGGTCGGTATAGATGATGGCTTGTATACATGAGTAAATTTGTGTGTGTGTGTGTGTGTGTGTGTGTGCGTGTGTGTGTGTGACTCAGTCATCTAGTGACTTCTCTTATGATGGCTGAGGGAAGGGGATAGAAACGATAGAAGTAACTGACAGGAATTTCGCGGACTTCAGGAAAACCAGGGAATTTAACTAAAATGTTATAATCAGGGGGAAGAGTACTGATGGCATGACGAATCAGGAAATTTTCTTCCGAGGTCAAAAATTAAATCATTCTCCGAAAGAAGAGGATCGGCAATAGGGAAGGAATCTACTAATAAGATGAAGTGCGACAGATAATGCGGCAGGGATTCTTCGTCGTCTTCTGATAAGATTTCAAGTTCGGATGATTCGGGGAAAGGAGGGGAAGAATTGTGACGAGGAGGGGTAGAGGCAGCATTTCTAAGGTCAGAGATTTCTTCAGGAGCTACAAAAGAATATGACGGAGATTCTAACAATAAAGAACAGGTAACGGAGGCGGAGGAGACGGAGACGGTGGATGGGAGAGCTGAGAAAGAGGCGACTGAGAAGGCGGCAACTGAGTCCGGTGTGAGGTTGAGAGTGTCTGTGTGTCTTCTAAGATTTTAAACTCGACTTCTGACTTATTGTTACGGTATTGCTGTTCCCGTCTACGTTTTTACTCGTATGTTTTTCATTTATTCGGGTGACAGCGTTTCTGCGCCGAAGAGCTCGATTTCAAGGCGGTTCTGCCTTGTTAAGATCGCGTTTCGTGATTTGAGGTATCTCCGAGATTCCACTTAAAAAATATAGTTTCTTACTTTCACTAACTAATCTCGGACGATTTACAATTAATTTCCGTAGGTAAGCATGGTTTAGTCTACGTCGTTTAGTACTAGAAAGAACAAACGGAAAAAGAAGTCGGCAGCAGTTCGGAACGATTCGCAAGATCGTGAGTCGCTAGTCCGACGGAAGGGAAGTAGAAAGGAAAAGTAGCTGTGTCAATGCAGTCGAGCGCTCCGGATATTAATCGCCTCGAATGAAAATGAAACACAAAGGAGTTGAACAAAGTTCAAGATGGAACTCCCCCGGTTGTCTTATTACACTTATTATTAACTATTCGACTCACTGTTTGCTGAAACTCGACAGAGGATGCTCCAATCGGCTCCTTGACCGGGGCTTCAAAATAGACAGGATGGCTTGGCGCCTGCTTTGGTTGCTCTTTTATCAGGGAGCTGCTACCACTTATCACTGCCCGCATTAACTAGCTAAACTTATAGCTATGGTGTTAAACGAACTTTGTAGATTGAAAAGTTCGGAATATACTGCACTGAGATTGATTGAGTTGGATTGAATTAAATGACGCTCTTCCGTTCTGAGTTCCGGCATTTATACTTAATTTTCCGAGCCTCCAGATCCTTTGATTTTACCAATCAAATTCGAATCTCGAGTCTCCTCTCATTAGTTAGTCTAAAAATCAAATCTCGATTCGCGGATCCGCATAAGCGAAACTTCCAATCATCAGCCTTTGCCAAATCGGCTTGACTATCTTCTGTTTAGATTAAGGTATTAATTTAGTTATATCATGTTTAAATTCGCACTCGGCCGCTTCCGTTCTTTAATCTTGCGGAAGTTTCTTTTCCAGAGATAAGAGAACTTGATTAATACAAATCTCGATCGGGTGACTTCCTGCTTGTCTCAGGTAACGCACGAGTACGTTTGTTCGCCTCGCGCTTTATTAGAAATTAAATCTGTGCTCGTGTGCAAACTGATTAATTCACTGTAATCCGGAAGGTCCTCTGCACTCTGTTCAAGAATCGCCTTGTGCTTTTACTTTTTGGAACTGGACCAAACTATTTATATTCTAAGAATACAAGGCGATAAGTTTTTACGTTGCAAAAGAAAGGGGACCGTAAAGTCCAGGACGTAACATTTTCAATAATTTCAATAATCTTTCCTCTTGAAATATTACAGCAGCAAAGGAATGGCCAATATGAGGCAAAACACCAGATACTACTGTATATTTATTAAGAATTAACATAGTTTATTAAGAATGTAATACATTTATTTATTTATGATAAGATCTGTTTTGTCATAATTA
>QVNX01017836.1:0-14693 GCA_014825495.1 Pseudomyrmex sp. PSW-54
TTTTTTTTTTTTTTTTTTTTTTTTTTTTTTTTTTATATTCCGCGAGAACTTGAAATTGTTTTACACACAGGTGACTTTCGTAATTTATTCAAAGATCAACGATAATCGGCTGGTCGGATAATAACGAATTAAGTTTGCGGATCTCATTTCCGATATTATTGATCCCATCCATGGAGATAGAATAATTATTCTATAACTTCTTACAACTTTTGAGAAAATGCCTCTCTTTCTTTCTGTCATCTCTCAGAAGTCACGGGAAGATCTTGGTCTATCTTTGTGCGGCACGTACGAGTGCTCGGAATCGCGAACTTTTAATTAGCGTCCCGAAGCGAGCCAAAGAACAAGGAAACTGCGCGAGGAATACTGCAGAGAGAGTAGAAGAAGGCGCGCTGCGAATAGAAAAACTTCCCCGTGCTCCCTCAACAGAAATCACGCTCACAGCTCGTTCGCGATGAGAAATGCTTCTCCTCCTTTTCTTTCATTATCCGACTTTTTTCTTTTTTTTTTTTCTTCTTTTTTTTTTTTTATAAACGACTACGTCATAACGCGGCACATCTCACCGCACATTCGCAAACGATGTTTTCGCATCGTTTCATTTCGCCGAAGTTTGCGCAAAAGAATTACAAAATAAAAAAACTTTGTTACTGTGTAAATAATAATTTTATAGAGTTTACGACGCGGGGGGTCAAAGTAAAATTTATGAACACTGGTTTTGCGAAAGATATACGTCGGGAACATATTGCACGGGAGGATTGATTTTATTTCGAATGTAAACTCTCTCTACACGAAACTCAATCGCGCAAATGATTTGTGTAGGAAGTTAAAGTAAATATTTTTTATCGGGAAGAAATGTAATTGTAATAATGTTCTAAAACTTGCGCGTTATATCCGCAACAATTGTGCTCGCTAAAATACAATAGTTCTCACAATGTTTGTAACATTTATACGTACACGAAAGAGAAACTTAGTGCAGAAAAATATGTATCTAAAATAGCAAAAAGCATAGTTTTACTGCATAAAAATTAATAAATGAAAAGATAGATATTTGTTATTGCATGGAAAAACAACGAAGAACACTTTGAACATTTATTGTGACTTTTTGCGATTATTTAATTGTTGCTTAATCATTCATCGAACTATTTAATTATTCATTTACCTTAAAATGAATTCTTGTAATTTTCTCAAATATCTCGGAAAATAGTGCTCGGATAAAAAGATGTTTTTTTACCAAATTCGCTTGTTTTCTTGCGTAGAATAAGATTCTGTAATAAAAAATATAGGTTTTTATTTTAAAAAAACCAAGTTGACCTTCAAATGACCTTGAAAATATTCCCTAAATAAAAACCTGATAATGCCGTTCTCTTTCACCCTCGAAATCATGGAACACGTGTTTTAGCTTTTCTTGTATCTGTCATACTTTTCGAGAAAACCAGCTGGAAAGTTTTCAAACAATCACCCCGCATATATATATATATATATATAGTAACTCCGCGCTGTCAGTGTGCTTATTTAAGCAAAATATTCACTTAACCATCCAATTGTTCGATGAAGAGCAATTCGCTGATAGATATTTCGGTTTCAGCATAACAAACGGCTTGCCAGAAGTTACATTCGGCTTAGCTGTTGCACCTATCTGAATTTGCGGACGTCGTCGTCGCGGAAACGGCGACATTGATTGACGTATGGTTTTCGCTTTTGCTAAGTTAGAAAGTTTATCGGCGCGGAAAGCCGAGAAAGCGCTGATACAGCGCCTGGTAAAGTTCAAAATTACTTTTGAAGTTTATTTTTTCCTCAATAGAAATTTTATTGGATATCAAATGTCTTGTTACTGTTTCGTAACATTAAAATTCAAACATCTCGTACAAAAGCTTAAAGCTGTTTCCGTTATATTTAATTTTTTTTTTTTTTTTTTTTTAACGAACGCGTTACGTTTACATATACACATAGATTTATAAAAAATATCAACGTTTTTATTACACGGTCACGTGCAAACTAGATTAATCTCTCATTACTCTGCTATTACGTTTTTAAAATCTAAAGAGATAGTAAGAAATGAGGTGTTTTGTAGGGGAGAACCCAGATGCGCACAGAAACAAACGGACACGGCAGGGTGTATGAATCGGACACAGACTCCATTGGACACAATAAGAAACGGACACACGACGGACTCAATCGGACACAGTCGCAATCGGACACAGTCTCAATCGGACACAGTCGATATTGTAGTAACATAGGTTAGGGTTAGGTTAGGTTTTTTTTGGGGGGGGGGGCGCAGCCTCCCTGCCTACACGCTTACAACATAAACAAACAAAAAACAAAAGAAACAATCTTGATTTAATACTAGTGTATCCGATTAAGACTGTGTCCGATTGAGACTGTGTCCGATTGCGACTGTGTTCGATTGGGACTGTGTCCAATTGCGACTGTGTCCGATTGACGCGCCTTGCCGTGTCCGTTTGTTTCTGTGCGCATCTGGGACTCACCCGTTTCGTACATGCGGGAGATGCAAGAGATTGAGAAGAAGTGACCGTCATATTTTTTCATTTCCGCTTATACAACGAATTTATCTTCGCGTTTATTTAGTTTATTATTAAATCGTACTATATGCGCGATTTTGCGCTAGCTCGATTTATATTAATAGCAGTAGTAGCGCGGTTGTGCGCGCGAAAGCGTCTTAAAGTCTTCTTAAGGTAAGCAGAGAATTCCTCTCTGCGCAATGGCATTGTAGGGACGTAAACGGAATTTAGTTGGTCGTCGAGCTCGAACTTGAGTGGCAAAACCGCGGGAAAGTCTCTCGTGTCTAACCAGAAGTTACACTTGTTCTCGCGACCAAGGAGTCGTCCTTATCTCGCCCTCACCTTTTCCACCTTCACGTCCCTTCTCACGTCCCTTATTCTTACTCATCTCGTCTTCTCGATCCGCACGGTTTTGTCTCGCACCTGTGGCGCTTTAATCCACTCCCCGACCTCGTTTATCTCGATGTCGTTAATTCTGATGTTCCCAAATTATCAGATCGCGCTAGAAACAAGTTTGCAATTAAAGTTTCTAAAGAAAGAAAAACCGTATTACGTTGTAAAAAAAAAAAGTCTTTTATAAGAGCGACCTTTTTAGAATATAATGATCGGATAAGAATTTTTTTTATATATAGCGTAAAGAAATTAGCGGAAATTTGCTCTTATAGGAACAAATGCGGTTTGACGTTAATCAAGCAGCGACGAGTAGGTTTTGATCGCTACTCGAAATAAAGTATTCGCGGCACGAATGCTCGCGGAGCTTTCGAGAGATCGAAGTTTTGACGATATCGTATAAGCGCGTCCCCGCTTCTTTTCGCGTGTCTCGAACGGCTAAGAGGTGAATGTTAATTTTCGCTCTCTCTCTCTCTCTCTCTGTTGACGTTAACCGGGCGCGGAACAAAATTGCTGTAGCAATTTCCCCGGGGTGACATAAAAATCGTTGTAACAACGCCAGCGCAGCAGTTTCAGGATATTCTTTTCTAGTCGCGAGGCGGAATGTTAAACACGCCGAATTCCGAACGGCGCTGTAACATCGTCCCGCGTGGCATATCAAATTTTAGTGTCATAGACGAGATTCTCTTCGGCATTCGATTTGAACATAACCGTTTCCGGCGCAATTCCACAGTTTCCTGTGATGTGTTGTGAATGAATCTCTCCGTCCCGGAGTTGTACGTGATTGCATTCCGCGCGCGCGCGCGCTGCTTAAAATATAGTTCCACACGAATAAATATTTAAAGCAAAATCGTAACTTTCTGTAGAGATGTATGTAGACATGTATATCTACGATTGATTATACAATCGTGTAAAATAAGATGTTTGGGCAGATGCGAGAATCAAAACACATCAGGATGAGTGTTTCGTGTGAGTGATTTCTTATTTGATTCCAAGAGAAATTACGATTCCTTCGTTTGGATCTTCACCAATGTGTGAGCTACAATTTATAACACAAGAAACATATAAAGCACACGCAAACATTACTATAACTTCCAAGTAAATAGTAAAATGGATCTTATCAAAATTGTATAATATAAAAATTATAAGTATATAGTTTTCGATAAACGGTTCGGTAAAAGCAAATTAGAAGAAGAAAACCAAGGTGGTGAATGAACAGAACAATAATTTAAAATGTAGTTTAATCTGAACGTTTCGATTACGAGTATATTGTTGATCATTTTCAGCAATTAAACAATTAAAAAAAGAATAATAATAAAAGAATAGGAAAACACAATTAGGTACAGCTGGCAACAAACAACCGATAACACAGACATAAACAGTATGATGTCTGCATCGAAGGTCTGCAACGAACAATTAAATTAAGTAATTATAGGAAAAGTAAGTTCAAAAAAATTATTATAAAACTTTGAGTCAAAAGAATAAAAGTCAAAAAGTCAAAGATTTAAAGTCAAAAATTATAAGGAAGGCCACAGAGCAGTTCGGGAAAAAAAATGTATTAAATCTAAGTAGATCTAATTTCTAAATCAAACGAGATAAAAAAAAAGGAAAATAGATCTAATTAGATTGAAATTCTTACATAAGTTTAATTTATTTAGTACAACACCCCGCAAACAAGTTCACCTTTTTGCAACGTATATATTGGGTTTTCCATCGTTGAACCTGAGGTCAACTCTTCGTTATTTCATAGATCTAATTAGATCTAAATTAGATCTAAACAGATATATTGAAAGTAGTAGTCTAAATAGATGTAAGCAGATCTATGTATACATTTACACTTTATTTATTATTCGATCTGCTCAGATCTACTATATTAAATCTACTCAGATCTACTTGAATCTAAGCAGATCTGAGTAGATCTAAAGTAGATCTAATGACAAATAAAGTGTGAATTTACACAGATCTACTTTAAATCTAATTTTTCATTTTTTTATCTCGTTACATTTAAATTGGATCTACTTAGATTTAGCAAACAAAATAAAAACAAAAGATCGTTATCGAGCAAAACAGATGGTAGATTATATTTCAAAAGTAAATGATGTTACAAAGAACGTACGCGAAACGTTTCGAGCTCTTGCGTGAGTCTTCTTTAGTCGCAAACGAAACAAAATAAAATAAAATAAATTACAATTAAACAATAAATAATGAAAATTGCAATGATAGATGAGAGTGGGTGCGATCAGAAAAATTCCTTATGGAACGTGCGCTCCCAAAAAAAGAGTCATCTTTGTAACATCATTTACTTTTGAAATATACTCCACTATCTGTTTTGCTCGATCTAATAACCTTCTGTTTTATTGTTTGCTATTCAAAAAACAAGCGTTTTCAATTTTACTACTTAGATTTAATTCATTTTTTCCTGGAGGGATGGAGCAACATCCTACTGTTCCCTCCCCCCTCCCCCCCAGCAAACATCCAAGAACGACAAAACACATCGCACGTCACAAGTTTACAGATTGCGCTCTTCCTATTTTATCTTTTCACGAGCTCACTCGACTGTTACATATTTCTGTGTTCTCTCTTGCACGTATAAATACATAGATATTATTACAAATAAACGTGAATTCTTTGTAAATTATTTCTGACAAAGCTTATTTCAAAACCTTTGAAGATTATTCTTTGTATAAGAAACGCACCGATACTTGAAACGTAATTCCGCACGTTAACGCTTGACGCATTTCTTTCGCTTCGAATATAATCGTATTTTACGTAGATAGAGCTTTCGGGCATTCCGCAAGATTAACCCCGCGAGCTTAAATCAGACGAGTTGCGGCGAATGCGCTTGAGTTACATCTTCGGCGAAGCCGCGCGTTTCCAGACCGCCGAATAATTTTTGCTCTTTCGATGAGCAACTGCGGAGTAAGTAGTCGAGAATTCATGACCGGGCATAAAAAAATAAAAAAATAAAAAATAAAAAAAACACGCGAAAAGAAATATTTTTACCCACACAAATCCGGAATTAAGCGACAATCTTGTAATGAGATCAAAGTTTAATTAACTTTGTGTAAATAACATGTCTTTTTAGACGTGCGTTGAAAAACACATGAATGTTAAGAGTTTAATGAATGATGTGACCGCGTTACTCGAGCGACATGTTTCATTTCTCTACGATGCAGAGAGATGATGTATATATCGTTTTTTTTTTTTTTTTTTCCAGAGGTGAGGAATTAAAATAGACATCGAGATGTCGTCTCTCTTTTTCAATCGCTAAATCTGCTCGAGTCCCGACTCACGTAACGCGATATTAAAAAATGTTCGTGCCGAAGGCGCTTCTCTCTCTCTCTCTTTCTCTCTCTCTCTCTGTGCGTTCTCCGGGCGTTGAAAGGTGCGTAATCCTACGCATTTACATGAAAATCGTCGGATCTCGGAATCCCCGTCGTCGGTTGCTTCTATCACCAGCGATAAATAACGCGTGCAAAAGACAGAAAAGAACAAAAACAAAAAGAGGAAGGTCGCCGAGTGGACTCCGGTTTATTCCGCTCGGAAATCGCGACCATTTTTACTTTTTTGAGAGCGGAGGAAGGAAGAGAACGCGCGACCGAGCGCGTACGTGTGGCTCTCGCAAATGGAAATACGCTCGCTTTCTCTTCCCTCCGAGCGGATTTGCCGGGTCTCAGACTGATGAAAGGCGGCAGCAAAGTCTTGCTTTTGTCTTCTGTATCGCATGCGTAGCTTAACGTCATAACTTTGGCAACGAAAGCGTTGCCAAAAAACATTACCGTGCAAGAAGTTTTAAAAAACCGAATTGTATACGCAAACAAGAAAACACACAACACGCGTTTAATCCGCGCACGCGTCATCGATTACGACTGTTAAAACTTAAACAAAAAAAAAAAAAAAAAACACCGTACGTACGTGCTGTAATGTTATTGATGTAACGCGGCTTCGATTTTATCGTATCGGAACAAATCCCCGGGTGCAAAATGTTTGAAAAAAAAAATTCCTACGTGCGTTAAATCCACGCCGAGAAGTTTTAAGGTAACGATCGCGTACAGCGATGCGCGATCGTACACGCGCGTTCGATTCTTGCCGAGGCGCGCGATCGATCGCGCAAAACCGCGATATATTTGTAACGATACCGTTTATCGATATATATATATACGCAACTGACACTGACACTTGTGCGTGCCGTACACACGTTATAGATATTCAGTCTCGGTATCCGTGCAGAAACCTACCGGTCGGAATTAATCCATCTGTCGGATGTCGCGCCTGAATTCCCGGCGGGTGTGCACTTTGACGGGTTTCTGCACAAAACGTCTCTGCAAATCAGATCGAATCATTATACCGTTACAATCGCACGCGCTAATTTCACCATCTCGATTATCCCGCTCGCTCATATATTTATTCGTCGCGCGAGCAATTAACTGGTTAGGTGACTGAAAACAAAGTTGACGCAGAAATATCTATGGAATATGGAGAGACACGCGCGCGCGCGCGCGCGTGGATTTGAATAAATAAAACTATTTCTCCGGAGTTCAATTCATGTTGAGTTTGTGAGAGCAAAGAGACAACAAGGGTGTGTCCCGGTATATTTAATTCAAAAGATCCGACACGGAGGAAATCGGCAACCTGGCCCCGCGATCGGGGCAAAAGTTGACTACAATACTTCTTCGATGTCTCAACTCTCAATTAATTAGCGACTGCTGGCGTCTGTTTTTTTTTTTTTTTCCCTTCCCGACGTGGTGGTTTGAATAATCGAGTGGCCAACTTTTCTCTCGGTGCTAATTTAGATCACGACGGCCGCCGCGGTGATCTTTAGCGACGGGAGGGGTATCCTTGGCATTATTCCGATCGGCGATAGAGTTCTCCCGTCGGCGAAGTTGCGACAAAGTTTTCCGCGCGTTTTGAAAAAAAAAAAAAAAGTGCTCTTCTGAAAAACACAATGGAGCTTTCTCCCGGTTTGCCGATCGCTCGAAAATAAGATTAATCCGGGAGCGCCGAGGGGAGAAACGAAATATCGGAGCCGATTAATTACTGGAAAAGTTCGCGCCCCTCCACGATAGCACGCCGCTTTAATAGATTGTGTACACTTGCGAAAGGAATTCGCTTCGACTCGCCGAAATCTCTCTTTTTTTTCTCGCTCGACTTGTCTTAATTGGGCCACGTTGTGCTTATTCACGCGGCCGCCGTGATTTCTCCATCGTTGCCGGGATTTACATTCGATTTGCCGTTCGGCCGTAGATTAAATTTACCCCTCGAAATGAATAAAATTCAATTCTCCCAAGACAAGAGAACAATTTTGCCCAGCTCCGAAGAAGATTGCGGAATGTGTAACTTGATCGAAATTGACTGACACACACGCGTTTGCGATTGAAATACACACGTGTCTTATTGTAATTATACAATTATGCGACACCTATGACACAACGTTCCATATTTACTTATAGTCTTTATTTCGATTTCAATATCTCGATGTCCCGCTAGTGTAATATTGCAATTATGTTTAATGTCAGTTATTATTTTTCAACGTTATCGACGCACGATGTGTATCAGATATTGCTCGAACACCAAGATTTATTTGTACAAATATATCGAATATCGCTATATATTGCAGCGACACCAATTTGCATCAGCTTTAATTAATGATACGAGCATGGTCTTACTGGTATTAATTAGCGATTGCGCTTTTAGATCGCGCGCGTTCATCGATAACCTAACCTACTTCCGACGAGAGAAAGAGAGAGAGAGAGAGAGAGATATATAGAGTCGAAAGTTTTTTTTTTCACTTAAAGTAAGCCATCGAAGCTTTCGTTAGAAGTTGGAGATGGATAAGAAACCCTCTTCCGGTGGAACATGATAAATTGCAGACCCGCCGACATGCCAAGTTTCCACCGTGATAGGATTAAATAAGAAAGGGCAACACCGCGCGGCTAGTCGCCGCGCGCAAGAAGAAATGAGGGGGGGGGGGTTTCGAAAGCGAAAGAAGGTATTGCAATAGGTACTTTTATCGTTTTTTAACTTACAACTCTCGTGCTACAGCAAAAATATATATCATTCGTCACGTGTGCGACGCACTGTTGTGTCGCTACACAACAGTGAATGTAATAGTGAACGTAGCGGTGCAATAAAACACGAAATACTTTTCGCGAAATACATTCGCTACATTTTTTAATATTAGCGGTGGAAAAAAATGTGGACTATTTCAAGAAAAGTTTCATTACTTTTAAATTACTACATGTGTGCTGTGAATATATTTCAATATGAGATCGCGCGCACTTATTGCCTTTTTTATAACCTTCAAACTGCAAACCAAGGTCATTCCCGTGTCCGCGCAAAATCTATTTGCGTTTATAACTTACAGACGAGGAAAAAGAAAGTTGTCCGACCCCGTCCTAAAAACAGTTGTACAGGAGAATATTATAACGACCAAATTTCAGATCTTCAGTTCACAACTTCGACAGCCACAGTGACAAAACAAAATTAAAAAAAAGATCAAAAATCCAAAATATTTGATAAAATGCAATAGCATAATGTTTTTACGAAAGCTGCAACTTTTATCTTCAATTTAAGCACTTTTTTTCAATTCGGTCAATTTCTTGCAAAGTTATGAGTTTTTGAACGAAACTACATTTGGAGTTACTTCGTTTATATTATTAAAAAAATTATTTAAACAAATTGATGTTTTCCAAAATAAAATGTTTTGATTGATCTGCAAATCAGTAGAAGGTTTAAAGATACTACGTGATTTTTTTTCAGAATTTTTCTATAACTTTAATGTAGACAAAAACACAGCGGGACATAAACGATTCTGGCTTGCAGATAGAAAATGCGAAAAAAACGTTCGCAGTTCAAGAATTATATTTCCAATGATATTGACAGTGAAATATATAGAAATGTAAATTTTGCGTAATGTGATAACATTATCAACACTTCAGAAATATATCAACCAATTACTTTTAAAAGTCAGCTTCAAGCAGTAAAAACCTTTTACAGCGAGAGAAGTAATTTTCACGAACGTTTGCTTGATATTTCTGGCAGCTACTCGTCTTGTGTAAAAAACCGTTTTTGATATCAAAATGTTTGTAAACGAACTTGAAAGTGACCTTCAATATATGCTCACTTGTGATATCAAATTAAAATTGTTTGAAGGAGGAAAAACATTCTCTGTGTTCGTTCTCGTTCTATCTGACGTTTTAGCAATCAACAAATGACCTTTCGAATGTAATCAAGCCGCTTGATTTTTCCCTGCAAGTTCTCCAATAAAATGTTACTCTTCTGTGAGGAAGTATCGTTTATCGAAAAAACAGAGAATGTTTCGAGAGTATATCGTCCATCTACACGAGATGTTCTAACAAAACGTATAATGTGCGTGCGTGCGTGTGTGTACACACACACATTATACGTTTAATAATAGCATCATACGTTATAATAAAAGCATCTTGAAGAGCGTAATCCAAGTATATAATGTTTTTTATTTCCACTGACTCATTTTACATATTATCAATAAGTTGACTTTCCAATTATACTTTTATAGTATGGTTTTTGTTCGTTCGTATCTGGTTCTTTTCCTCCTTTAATTCTATCTAAAATAATTTCTTTTTTCTCACAATAAAAAATATATCAATAAAATATATTTATTTTGTAAATTATCTAAGAAAAATAAATAAGTTAATTTAGAAGCACTTTTTGCTAAACTATATTTTTTTGTACCTTTAATTTTCTTTGTGTTTTTCGTGTCTATCCGTTGTTATCAACGGATCCCTGTCGGACGTTTTCGACAGACCCGCTTAATTCGTTGCGTCCGTCGTTCGATTGTTGACAACAATCGACGGGTGACCTTTTCGGCGCAATATGGAGATCGTGAGACGATTCTCGAATCGTAACTGGGATGCAAATTGGCCACGTGACATTATGGCATTCCCCAAATGACTGTAACACGTTATGGCATTGCTCTCAGCCGTTACATACATGGACACATAACATCGCTCGTTCCGTCGCCCACGCGTCTCGATCTGCCGAACAATGTGCACGGACCAATGATGAGCCTTCGGAGAACGCTTTCCATGCATCATATGTGCACGAGGACGCTCGGTCGCCAGCATGTCTCCAAGTTTTTCGCCTCGCCACGCGATACCGCGTGCGACACAAATGCGGTGCGCGCTTTGCAATCTCGAAAATGCTGCTGTCAACTCCGCGTTGATACGGCGTAATAACATTCTCTTCCCAAACGGTAGTTAGAATAACCAATAGATATATATTTCGAATGTGAAACGGCGGAAATATACATGAGTACTTGAATCATTGCGCTAACTCGTGCAATAACAAATTTATATTCGAAGACATGAATTATTCATACGTTCCTAGGGTTTTGTAATATTGTAGAAATTAGTAGTACGTGTGTGTGTGTGTGTGTGTGTGTGTGTGTGTGTGGCTTTACTAAATTTTGAGATACAGACTGATCATGAAAAAACATTATCTTTTAGAAAGACAGTGGAAAAATTGAGGTTTAAAATGCCATATTTCTCTTTTTTTTTTTTGAGAGAGAGAGAGAAATCTTATATTTCTTATGTAAAAAAATTAGAAGAATAACTTTTTATTATTTTATTTCGTCAAATTTTATTCACACGTGCGACAATCGCGTCTCTCAAAACCATGAGATTTCAACTAGCCAAGCCTATTCTTCTCATCTTTCATCAATGCCAAATGAATCACGAGACTGGCGCATTAATTTCCAATAAACTTGTTTTTACAATGAATTTAATGTGGCCCGCGACACACAGCCGTTCGATGTGTTTGAACCTTTCGAAAAGTATATACATATTCCGGGACGAGAGAAACGGACGCGCGCGATTCCGCGCGAGTAGTTTGCGATACTCGCGGGATATATGCGGCAGAATGATATCCCCCGAGACGATTTCGTTAACATCACATCTACATTCGGCTGCAGTATAACCGGCTGATGTGCCGTCGCGGCGAGGACGAAATTTGCGATTCATGTTCCCGCCGGGGTATAAGCCGGGAATTCAAGCGCGCAAATTTCTCGCAAAGTCGCACGAAAGGCTTCTCAACAGCCTATTGATTTTGAAATTAAATTCGACGTTATGTTCGCGCATTTATTTCGATTAACAGAGAGAGCTAACAACCGGACGCGTTCTAAGAAAATCATCGTTTCGATTTAACATTGATCCGTTTTGTAAAGCGCATTCTAAGCGACGTGCATATACAAACGCAGATGGCGGGCTGCGGATGAAATATTGCGAAATAAGTTTCTAAATGAAAAGTTGTATCGAGATGAGAGATCTCCGAAAGTACGCGTACTCTCATATTTCTATTAAATTAATTTAATTTCACCGAGAACTTCGGAAAACAAATGTTCGCGAGGCAGAACTCAACTTCGCTCGCGTATGAGAAGATACATACATACATATTTCATTGCGAAACTTTATCCGCGACGAAATGTATACAATAATGTATTATGTTTCACGCCATGTAAATGTCTGTTATAATTTATCTGCATTTTTCTTGTAATAGGTTTTTCTTGAAAAATTTAGAGTTTGTTTTTCATGATTTTTTTTTTCTTGCGCTCATAAAATTAATCTATAGTTTACGATTTGTAAATCTCGAGTGATTTTTCGGTTTGAACGTTAATGGATTATAAAAAAAAAACAAAAATTAATGTAAATTTGAGCTAGCTTAGCTCCCTATGATGTTTTAATGCCGTTAGAGAAGTCGTAAATACGTGCAGGTTTTTTTTCTCGTTTGCTCGGTTCAGAAGTAACGATTAAAAAAAGACAGTCTTTCAAATGTTTTTACTTCTTGTCATTTTATTAATTTTCTCGTAAACGTCCTGACTTTTTCTCGACACAGCGAAAGATCGCGCGTCGAGATAACGTTCGAATTTCAATCCGTCAAGATGATAGTATTTTCTTTGACTACTTCATTTCTCCATACATCTAACAGTCGCTGACTAGAATCGACATCTCTGTCGATATATATATATATATATATCGATATTGAATTTGTCGAGAAATAGAATTTTTCTTTATCTGTGTCACCAACGAAAATCGACTATACTTTCCGACTGGAAAATCTAACTTTGTCTGATAACAGTCGCATTTCAGTCGCTAACTATATTATCTTTATTTGTCACTTCCGGATCAATATAATATCGTAACAATTAAATATTTTAATCGAGTTTCTGTGACAAAACATCGTGACGTCTGCATAATGTGAATAAAAGACAAATCTAAAACACGTGACACACAAGATTGATCAATCTTTAGACCGCCGACATAATGCCGTATCGTATCGCTATAAAGACGCTAATATTATCGTATTTTGGAGAAAAGTTTTTGTTCTGACTTGTGAGAACAATTGTTTAGAAAATTTAAATATGTTGAGATGTCGCATTTATTAAATTAAAATCTAACACTCTTAATAATAATAATAATAATAATAATAATAATAATAATAATAATAATATGAAGGATGCAAAACTCTTGGACGACACGTACATTCCCATCCTAGACAAGCTACATTGTAAATAAATCATTGACAGATGGAACCACTTTGCCACATACTCTTTTTACCTGTTTGTCAAACTGTCACCCGGCTCATCGTCTTGACGATGTTTTCTATCATTTCACATCGTAGACTGACTTGGCATCGTTAAGCATTGATGCGTAAGGTGATTGTTGAACTGAGATACATTGGTCACAAACTTTTTTAAAATTATGTTCACTTATTTGTGTTCACATTATTGCTATTTTCTTGGTCTCAAAAAATTGTTAAATTTTTGTAGCTTATCCTACTGATGATAAATGCAAATAAAGAGTCGAAACGTTTGGGATTTAAACAATTTTTATTTTTTACTTCTGCACAACATCTTGCAAACGGTTTCTAAACCTAAAATAATTTGTAGGTAGTTGCCACTATCCACCAATTATTAGAATTTTCGTTGGAACCCAAGAATGTATTTTCTACAAATTTACGGATTTTTAAATATGTTGTTACATGGTGTAGTTTAGCTTTCGAATTTGTCGTAATCTGAGGTACAAAATCTTTTATACATGATTAGCTTACGGTAACAATGCTACCGCATTGAAAGATTTTTGCAATTTGACTTCAAAAAACGTAATTAGCGATATAAAAAATCCTTAGAAACACTATTTTTCAAAATTGAAACATTTCATAACTTTCACTTCCGTTCCTCGCCTGCCTGGCGCCAGCGATTGGAGCCCAGGTGAAACCTAGGAGACTCCACGCAATATAAAAAACTCAATTTATATACAAATATTGCGGAAAAATAACCATGTTTTTAATGGAAAAATGCTAGCAGTCTAAAGCTTAATTATATTTTTTAAATTACGTGAAAAGACGATGGTATATAAATATGTGTGTGTGGGTGTGTGTAATGTAAGATATGTTGTGAAGTTCTTCAAGTTTTGAAGCAACTAACATACCCACTATTTTTGCAGTACTTCTTATTTACGTTCCAGCAATACTTGACGATAAGTCCATTAAAATTTGCGAGCATTTTAACGGACGGAAATTCATATAATTGCAGTTATCTCAACTGTAAACCAATCTAACTTTGTAGCACGCACGTTTCTGTTACTTTCTGCGCTCTAATTTCAGTAACTTCGCGGAATATTTAACTTCGCATTTGTTATATGCGCCAACGTCGATTCAATGTCATTGTTTGCGTACGGCTTAATACACGTGTAAAATCGCGCAACAAAATAATTCGTAAAACGAAAAGAGATAATAAAAATATATATATAT